>PVHY01003288.1:64818-110712 GCA_004024945.1 Uropsilus gracilis | reverse complement strand
CTGACTAGACAACATTCTATTCAGAGTTGTCTTCAAACAACAAGCATTGAGTTGGTTGTGTTCTGTTACTGTCCTACCTGCTTCCTTTAGATATCTCCTAATTCATCTTCTTTGGCACCTTAGATATTCCCGATCCTTTAACTCACAATTAGGAATGATTTCCTGGTTTACTGCCACAAGTGGCTAGTCATATCAATTTTGTAGTTTAACTCTTACAATGAGCTCAATTTTCAGAGTTAAAATGTATCTTATGGTGACCTTCTAGTCTGAGATCTGTTAATAGAAGCATATTATCCCCAAATCCAGTATCTAGGTGGCAGAGATAGAAATGGAATTGGTGCATCCATCTATTTTTTCTCCTTTGAATCAGGCAGTTGCTCTCACACCTTCAGTGATGCTGGCATGAGGGTTGGCTGAGTTCCCTAATGGCAAATTTTCACCCAGCAGAGGAATCAAATAGGAGATGGAGGTAGCTGCAAATGAGAGTGGTGTGAATGCAGTTAGTTGTTCATACCCTCCAGTAGAGAAGGGAGTAAGAATTTTAATTCTCTTCTTTCTTGGTCAGTTTATTAGTTGTAGCTCCATAATGGTCCTAGCTCCTGAGACCACTTGCTCAGCAAACATCTACTTGTTGCCTCTAACATTCCTGGCACAGAATGTGGGTGTGGGATGAATTAAAGATGAAAAAAGACACAGTCCATGTACAACAGGAACTCACAGTCTAGTGAAGGTTAGAACATTAGCTTGCTGGCAAGTAGTTATTGGAATAAGTGATGGGCTAATGCTGGTTAGGAGAAGGAACATTCGGAATTATCTGGAAAGGCATTCAACCTTGCAATTCTTCCTGTAAACAGAAGGCTATTTTTCTGTGCCAGGAGTCACAATCTTTCTTCTTCTCCTTGCCCACCCACTCTTTCCTCCTGGCCTGTGGAGCATGGTTGTGGGGTTGTGGGTCCTGGCTGAGAACTTCAGTCTCTGATCTACAGGGTGATTCATCTCTGATTCCACTCCCCCCCCGCCCCCCCCTACACACACAGAGCAGCTCCAAGCTCTGGGAAAGGAGCAAGGATTAAACTCAGGTTTGGGTTGATTGATTGTGAGTGAGTGAGTGATTGATTGATTGATTTTTAAAGAGGATAAAGAGTAAAAATTCTTATTTAAATGTGAATGAGCTTCAACACTCCTTTTTAAAGCACAGGATTTTGTTAATTTTTAAAATGCGTGTATCCTAATATCCTGAGAACTCAGGGCTAGACATCTTGAATGAGTGAGAAAAAGCAAGGATAGGAACTAGTCTGGTTTAAAAATCTAACTGAGTTGCACTGATTTTGGCTAACATAAATTCAAAATAGAGTGAAATGGTCTGAGAATAGGTATCTCCACAGATTTTATAGATCGTAAAATGATAATTCAAACACAATTTAGTGCTGGTCACCTTACTGGGCATTAAATATGTGATTCTATCAGTCAGAATAGACGAGGTTTATACTGTATTACCAAACTACAAAACCTTAGTGGCTTAAACAAACATTTCTTTTCCCAACCAGCCACGTATTTGTCAAGTGTCAGCAGGGATCTTTACTTATTATAACCTTTTGAGATCCAGGCTAATGGATCAGCTACCATTTTGAATGTTGTTGGGTTTTGTATCAAAGAGAAAAGAAAATTTCAAAAATAGACTCCAGCCTAGAAGAGCCCCTTGCTTTCCACACAAAATTTGACTAGTTACAAAGCTCCATTCAACCATAAAGAACCCGGGAAGTTCATTCTTACCCTGTGCCCAAAACTGAGACAAATGGAATATTTGGCAAATAGTATTAGCAACCACATTAACAGCATGTAATGGATTTGACAGAAGCTGGTCCAAGCCCTAAGATGGTAGACCCCAGCAACTTCTTTCTCAGCATACTGAACACTGCCTCCTCCACCTCAAAAGAAAATAGGAAAAACATAGTATCTGTTAAGATTTCTGTAAAGTTCTGGTCCTGGGGTGATATGCTCTTTATGCCCTCCCCAGCCATAAAGATAAACACATACATGAAACAATGGAGATAAATAAAAAGGTTGGGGAACTAGAGTATAAACCCAATAGTTTCAAAAACTGGTAGAGTTGGATTTACATCCTGGTTTTATCATTTGCTATCCATGTGGACTTAGGCAAATTTTAAAATTTTCCTTTGCATCAGTTTCTTCACCTGAAAAATACTACTAGTAAATCTTAACTCATAACTTTATTGTTGGGATACATAGAGATAAATCATGCAAATCCCAGACACCTCACATATGTCATGATATTATTCAGTCATATCAATAATCCATAGTCTCATATAGATATACCCACTTTATGAATGGAAAACACTCTACTTCAGAGTACTTACCAGCACAGGTTCTGATGTTAGACTGACTGGATTAAAACCCAGACTCTATTGATAACCAGTTGAGTGTCTTCGGGTGACTTACCTATGGCTTATTCATTTGTAAAGTTGAATATTAATTACACATCATAGACATGCAGTGTTAATGGATGAGATAATGCATATAAAAACACTTAGACCAGTGCTTGGCATTTAAAAAGGTTCAGTGGATGTTAGTTAGAATTACCAAATCTGAAGAAATCAAGAAACTAAAAGCTTAAGTCACTTGCCCAAGATCACGGTTAGTAATTAGTAAAGTTTAAACTCTGGTCTTTCCAAATCCAAAGCACATGTGCCTGCATTTTACATCTTCTGTTATTTATACTCATGTAATTGCCCCTAGGACTGCATTAACCTTCTGAAATTTGGGTCAGGCAGTTCTCAAGCAGCACTGAAGAAAAGCAGGAAATCAAGCATTTGGCAGATTACATCAGTGACAATATGTAAATGGAGTCACACCATTCTCAATGGTGGTCCAAACTAGCTCTTAAAGAAAAGAGATGTTAGTTCACAGTTTTTCTTTGCTTACTATTGAGTACACTAAGCTCTCTATCTTAGGTGATTTGTTTATCATGTCTCATTTAATCTTCACATGGAACTTCAAAGATAGTATCCTCCCCTCCCCCCCTGCATTTTATTGATGAGGAGACTAAGACTCAAAGGGTTAAGTAATTTACCCAAGGTTGTGTAGGTAGAAAAAGACAAAGCAAAGATAAATTGGGTTGAAACAACCTTTACACACTCAACATTGTCATCCCATTAAAAAATTTCCATCAGCCTTACTCGTCATCATCAGAGTAATAGATGTGTGTTATGGACAGCTAGGGAAATAATGCAAAGTATTAAAAAGGAAGAAAGGATGATCCATTACTTTACTATTGAGAGCCAATCACCTAATTTTAATGCAGTTCCTTCAAGCCTTTTAAATAGCTGTTTCATTATGTGATTGCATCTGCAGGACAACAGCATGAACAACAGACATTCAGTCCTGCCAAAATTGTCCATTGAAATATTTGGTCCATGACAAAAGGACCTTGAAATTTGGCACTGCCAAAAACATCCACACTTAGAAAACACCCCTGGATTCAAACAGTCCATGTGTATTGAATGTAAACTTTTAGTTTACATGGGTAATACATAAAAAAATACTGTCACATCTTAAGGGCTTACCAATTGTATTGTGGCTGTATTGTCAGTAATAGTACTTCTTGCCTCAGTAGCCTAACTGGTAATAGAATATACGGTTAGGTAGATGTGTCTGGATTGAAGACACAGAGTACTTTAACATGTCAATGGGCTTTTGGTTGGATATGGCTAGATCATTCCATAAGGGTGCAGTTGGAAGGAGGAGTTTGATCAAGCCATTTTGTAAAATGGGCAATAAACACATTGGTGTAAACACTTTACAGGATGCCAGGCTTTTTGGGAGTGGCTTATCTAACCTAGTATTAGGTAACACCTATTACTATCTAGTAGTAGGGAGTAATAGCCACCAAGATGGGGATACCAGGTACATAATTAACCCTCCCTATAATTATCCCAGGAATATTTTGTTATGAACCAAATATCTCAATGAGTACTTTGGATAGAACCAAACTTCAAAGATTTTTTGGCATGGTTCAACTGTGGCAATAGATAGTTTAGACAAGTCCAAATATCCTATAAGAACAGTATGCAAAACTTTTTTTTAAGAGACAAACAATGAATTCAGTAGGCATTTCTAGTTAGTATAAAAAAAATTTGGCTATAAATATTCAGAGCTGATAATTAAGGCTACCATTTATTGACTAGTTCTTTATACCTGGCACTGAACGAAATGGTTTTAACTAACATATCTCTTTTTAGCCCATCTGATAAAGTTGGTAATATATAGTCAAATGATCAGAATAGCTAAACAATAAATGTTTTAATACACCTTGTTTTTAAAGAAGAAAAGCTAAAAAGAACAAACAAACAAAACACTGCCAGGCTGTGGCCTGTGGTTGCCATAAATTCTCTTGTTTCCCAGCTCTTTTCCATCTGCAGTAGAGTGAGTATTGATGTCCATGCTGATGACCACAATGATGACTCACAAGCATCAGAGAGCAGAAGAGTTCGAACTGCATTTCCCTCTTTTAGCTTGTTCCTGGCCAGCACTAGATTTTAGAACCTTTCACCATGAAACTAAGTGTGACTAGGGAACCAAAAGTTATAGCCAAATCAAGGGACAGTGCCCGACACAGGTCAATGTCTGAGGGTTTTTCCACCTGTGCACACAATGGCAAGAAACTGCAGGTTCCAACAACCATGAGGTTTATTTTACAAGGAAGAACAAAGAGTTTAATGTAGCCATGAGGGACCAGCTACCTCATCCAGCTAGGATCCACCAGACAAGTGGAGTGATCACCTGCCACCAAAAATGCTAAGTAGCAGCAATACTCAGGAGTGGTCACCAGGAGTGCACCACTAACAAACAGCTCTTAGAGACACCAGGCCCAGAGCCTTTGGTACTCATCTTAGGCAATGTCAGAGACAGGACCCATGGCCCAGGCTCTGCAAAGGTCTGGCTTTTCTTCCTCAGTTGTTGGCTGCTGGATGCAGCTTGCTGGTCCCTTCCTTCTTCAGAGACCAGGAACAGAGGCCTTCTCTTCTCCTTTGGGACTAAAACAGTTCCCTCAGAGGCTCAAACAGTTCTTGTGGGGTTTTTTTTTTTTGTTTGTTTGTTTGTTTGTTTTGAGATTAGGTCTCGCTATTTTTGCCTGTGGAACTGTGGGCTCTCATTGCCCGGGGTACCCCAGACTCAAGCAATCCCCAGTCTCAGCTTCCCAGGTAGCTGGGATGACAGGCACGCGCCACCAGGCCCAGCTATTTTTTTGGAACTAGGTCTCGCTATGGGCCCCAGGTGGGACTCAAACTGTGGTCCCTAGCCCCAGCCGCTTCATAGGCTGAAGCTTACAGGCACGAGCCACCGTGCCCGGCCCTCAAACAGTTCTTCTCAGGGCCTTGTCCTTACGCTTCTTGAGACTCTGGATTAAATCTACCCTCAGGGTCCCCCACTCTAGAGTCTGATTGGACTGTTTTTCACTCCCATGGCTGATAGGACTATTTCAGCAAGACCACCACAGCTGTTGCTAGTTCCTGCCTACTATCAAATGGACCTCAAAAACAGGAAATGAACCCATCTCCCCATTGTGACATGGATCATGTTGTGATTGACACTTTTGAGCTTATTTTTGCTGACTTTTAGAAGCCCTCTTTCCTCAGATCTGGACTTTAGGATGGTTTTCCCTGTAGTTCTCAGAAAATTCCTTGACTAGCCACAGACTAGATGGGAAATGGTAGCTGGATCACCTTTAGGAGGAGTCCTTGCCTGCGAGATAGGAAGGAAGGGAAAAGAGGAAGAAAAATCCTTTTCAGATTGGAAGTGCTCTCAGATGAGTAAAATCTAAAAATAGCCTCCATGTGATAAGAAACATGACCCCAGAGAGTCCCAAAGTGAGACGCTAAAGAAGGCTCAGCTGCAGAGATGCCAAAGGTCAGGAGTAGACTTTTGGGGTTTGCTGTTTTATATGTTTAAAGACTGAGTCTGTGTTTTGATAACTGAACTCACTAATAGCTGGCCACTTCAATCTCTGTTTCCAGCACTCTGTTTGTTTTAAATAAGGAGATTCAGCCAGTAATAATGGGAGGAGCTGCAAATGACTTCCCCAGTTGGGAGTGCCTGCTTGTTTTTCCTTCTGCCTGGGCATGCTGATGTGCAGGCCACACTCACAGATACATACATCTCAGGAGACAGCCCAAGGGAGCCCTCAGTCTGTATATTTATGTAGGAGGTGTGTATAAGAGGGCATTCACATAACAAAATACATAGGTAACTATGGGTAAAGAAAGAAAATCTGTTGCAAGTATTTAAATATGCCACTTCTCATACATTCTTTTTTTTATTTATCTGAGACGCCTTTATTAAGTGTCTTTATTAAGTGAAAAACACTGTACTATTTGCTAGGAAGACTAAGATTCCTGAAAGATTGCTCTTATCCCTCTTTCAGAAGTTTATCATCTGATGGGATATTATCTGATGATTTGTTGAAGCATATATGGTCACTCACTGTGAAAGATATTGTGGTATAAATACATCTTGAAGCTAGATGCTGTAAGAATCCAGAGGAATACATCTTAACTTATGGCTCAGAAGATACTGAGAATAAATATAGGGGGATGAGGTAATTGAGGCATCACACAGCAAATATCCAGAGGTAAAAAATGTCATGACATGGGGGGAGTTGCAAACAGACCAGTTTAACAGACAGAGTGAACACATGAGATGTATTGTAATGGAATTGGGAGCTAGAGGTTGGATTGTATAGTGCCTTGAAAGCCAAGGTCAGTTGACCTAGACATCTATAGATAAGACAGGGCTAGGGTGGTACCTCCCAAGGTCTGAGAAATGCAGGAGAGAAGGGTGACATTAGACCAGTGAATAGCTCCTCACTTTCAGAATGTCTGCTAAGCTACCACAATGCTCTAAGGGAGTAAATTCAAATTCACATAGAATTGTCAAAGTTGTAGAATGGATATAACCATGGAATAATAGATAGCCCTTTAAATTGAGCCAGTTAAGAAAAATAATTAAATCATTCACGCTTGTTTCACCACCATTGAGATAGCTATGTCCCTCTTACTTTAACTCCAAGTTCACCGAGGAAATTCTCCTCTGGAGAAAAAGGCTCCCGAGGCTACTTTAGCACTAGCAGCCACTCTGATCTAGCACACTGGTCTCTGCATAGTTTTGCTAACATGAATAATTGTCCTCAAGTGGGATCAGCTCTTGGACACTGGCCAAATCACATTTCTGAAACTTCAAAGCCTGAGACTAAACCCTGGACTTTGGTGAACTCACCAAAATAAATGACCACTCTAGAATCTAATCTGAGCAGCTCACAGCTTTCCCTGTGGGCCTTCTTAAAGAGCACCTCATCATTCAAATATCCACAGTTCTGGCTAATGGAAAATTTTAGTTTATAGACTGAAGTGTGTATAGCATATTTACCAAGAATAGAATAATGTTGTCATGGACTAAAAGATCCTAAGTATTTATACCTTTTTTGACGATTCAAGAACTGTATCCTCAAAAGAAATATTCAAAATTGGTGAAAACTCTCAAAACACCTTAGAAAACAAACCATTCAGTGAGGGGGGAAAAACATGACTAAAATTATTGGTACTTCATCAAAGAGGATACCTAAATGACAAACAAAAAGATATTCAATAACATTAGCCATTAAGGAAATGCCAGTTAAAGCAATGATGCGTTAACACCCTACACTTTTTTACAAGGACAAAAAGGGGGAAATGACAATACCATATGTTGACAAGGATGCAGAGCAAACAGAACCCCAATGCATTGCAGGTGGGAATGCTAAGTGGTAAGTCCATTATGATCATGGTCAGGCAATTTCTTTAAAAGTTAACATGTACAAACCCTATGACCCAGCAGCGCCACTCCTAGATATTTATCTAAAGTTACAAAAACTTATTTTTTATACAAAAACCTATCCATGCCTGCTGATAACCTAATCATGATCACCAAAAACTTGAAACAACTCGAGTGCCTTTTGCTAGGCGATTAGGAAAACAGTTGATATTACAGAATCTTACTGTACCTTGGAGGGTCTGTACGATTGAACAGTGTCATGAAATAGTACCATAGGAGAGAAGAAATCATGTTTTCTTCTAATTATTAAGAGTTCTGACAAAGTGAGGATGTGTTCCCCACTACAGACGTGAGAAAACGTGTTACATTTTTCCTTGCGGCTGGCATTAGCCACGGTGTGTGTGGGTGTGTTACATCTCCATGTATGAATACTGAGTATGAAGTGTAGGTTTTAAAGGAGAAGTGGAAAAGTCTGAAGGAGAGGAGCAAGAGAAAGTCTGTATGTAGTATAAATGAAAAGCCAGCTTGTCAATCTTGATCTCAGGACCAAAGTGAGGTAAGTTCATGTACGAATGTGTGTTTGATTAACGACTAAAATTATTGAGTTTTATTTTAACTGGTCTTTGAAAAGAGCCTTATATTCAGATGAACTCGAGAGAGTAGGCAAGCTTAAAGTATCGTCAGGGTGAGTGACACTGCCATCAGAAACTATCAGGCTTCACGTCAGTGCACACTGTGACGTTCCCACCTGCTGAGGGAAGTGATTTGGTGGAGCCATCCTCCCCACTTCTGAAGCAGCGAAAGTTGTTTTTGCTGAAAACCTATTCCCATTTTCCAAAATGTGTTCAACCAGGCATGGGAAAGTCACTAACTGAATTATTTGAAACATAACTTTACCAGCAGGTGGCAATAGAGGTAATTGTGTCTTGGAAAGGTTAAACTTGTCTTCTTGTATGAACTAGAGATGAGAAAATTCAAACTTGATTGGGCTCCCGTTTCACTTCTTGCTGCCTTCCACGAGTGTTCTTTAAGATGGGAATCTGCAAGCCGAGATACCATAACCACGCACACACTGTAGCCAGTCAGTTTCCTGGCTGAGTTACTATGTTCAGATTTCTAAAGGAACCTCCTCTAAGAGTTTGATGTTCTCAGCGGCAAATTAGAAAATATGGCAAAATAACTTATCCCATAAATTAAATTTATTGGTGGTAAAGGAAGACTCCAAAAGGTGAAATAAATCCTGTTTTCAAAAATAACTCCTGGCATTAATAAATGAGGCTAATTTAAACTTTCAAAGAACAAAGATGAACCAATTTAGACCGTTTCTGAAAATGTCAAAGGAACACCAGGTTCCTAAGTGAATTTCTCAAACATGTGCTAATTCCTTTTACACATGAGAAAACCCTTAGATTTCAATGGAAAAATTGACTTTTTATTTACACAATATTTTCAAAGGCCAGTGGACTGGGATCATTTGCCCAGAAGCTCATGTCCTCAGCTTACAGCAAAATGGTGCAAGAACATTTCACCTGACTGTCCTCACCCTAAGACTTACAAATGGGCCCCACTTCTTGTTTTGCAGCTTTCTCTGATTCCTGGCCTCTCTCTCCCTCTGGATTGCTTCCTAGAGATCTAGCTCCTACTCTCATTACTCATGGTGGCTCTGTTCTGTGGTACTTCAAATTTGATTTGCTTACGAACTCTCATAAATAAATAGCAATTTAGAATATGTAATTTAGAGAAATAAGAACTACTATTACGATATTTAGTGGTCTTACATTTAAGACTGATTCAATTCCATAGTATTTCTAATTATCAGAAATAAATTAAAATTTCAATTATTTAAGTTTTTTCTCAGTTTTGGAATTCTTTATAAGTGTGAGCTCAAAGGCCACTAACAATTAGCACAATTCAATAAAACAGAGAAAGCTGCAATTTAAACATTGTATTAGATTATAAGTCTGGCTATAAGCTGAAAAAAAGACCAAGACAGGGTATTTGTTGCTATTAATTTAGTGTTCTAAAAAAACACATTTGTATGCTTCAAAAATAAAAAAAAGAAAGTTAAAGGGTAAGAAATTTTCTCATATTCCTTCTCCCAGAACAGTTCTCTTTGGAAATAACTAATGCTACTAGCTTCCAATCAATACTTTCAGTTATAATACATGCATGTGCAGGCAGTTAAATACATGTATTTGTGTATTTAACTGCCTGCACATGCATGTATTATAACTATATCTATATCCTGGCAGTCATTCCATATATATCCAGAAAGAGCTTTTTTTTTTTTTTTTTTTTTCACAACCTCAGCGTATTAAATTATTTGGGTATTCCATAATTAATGTAACCACACCACTGCAGCTAGGCAGTATGTTTCCAATTGTACACTATTATAAACAATTGTATACTATTACAACATATTATACTAACCTTGAGAGTTGAATAACTTTGTTCACATATACTTTTGCACATATGAACATATATCTGAAGGATAAGCTCCTAATAATAAAATTTCTGTGCTAAAGGGTATGTGCATTTTTAAGTTAAATAAATATTTCAAAACTACTTAAAACTTTACCTCCAGAAATACGAGAAATTTATTCTGTACTCTCACTGTTCAGTCCTCCTTTTTCTCTATTTTTTCAGAATTTTTCTCATGATTCAGTTTTCTTTCCCTGTGAATTTTAGAATCAGCTTCTGTCCCCAAAAGTATGGTGTGAGAATTTTACTTGAAATTGCATTAAATGTATAGATTAACTAAGGGGAATACTTGTACAACTAAGCCAAACCAATTCCACTGAAATAATAGACTATTGCTTTATTGGTAGTTTAGGTATTTTATAACAGCAAAATAGTCCTAATTTCTCCCCCAGCCATTGCATAATTATTATCATTCATTTCATTTATATAAGTGTATATCTAGAAACTATCACTGTATATGTTATACATTTATTATATACTATATGATATATAGTAATATATACATATATATGTAGCTATATAATCAAATATGTTATAACTCTTATTTTGAAAAAACTATTTATGCAATCAATTAAGAATAATAAAAATTAAAACTTTTTTATTCTAATTTAGTCATTCTCCAATACTCTTCCTTTCTTTGTGTAGCTCTCTGAGTTTCTAACGTATCGCTGTCCTTTTCTCTAAAGAACTCTTTTAACATTTCTGGTGAGGTAGGTCTTCTGGAAACAAATTCTCTTGATTTTTGTTTGTGTAAGAAAAATTTTTCTACTTCACTTTTGAAGAATGATTTCATGGACAACAGAATTCAAGGTGATGTATTATTTTTCCCTTAATATAGTGAAATTTTAATTTCACTATATTCGCTTGTTTGCGTAGTTTCTGAGAACTCAGATATAATTCTAATTTTGCTGCTATTGAGATAAAGTGCTTCTTTTTCTCTGATCCTCACATTGAACATCTGATGGGATGATAGGACTTCTATAGTTAAAACTTGCACACACACACACACACACGTATGAGGGCTCCTCCCACCACCACACATATACTGTGACGGGGATCCTCCTGGAGTGTTTATCTCTTAAATTTGTTTACCCTGAGTCTCCAGCAATGCTTCAGTGATAGGTCAGGCTTGACTCCTGTGACAGAAGTTTGATTAGAGATTTGTTGCTTATTAGTTTCTATGTGGTAAGTTGTGATTCTCTGTATCTGTCTGTCTCTCCAATTTGGAGATTAGCATTTTGCCCTGGAATCTCACTTCTCTGATTGATCTAAAAAGAGTTGTTGATATTTTTTTAGATGTATATTTGTTTCGCTTTGTTGTTATGAACAAGTAGCAACTCTGAATTCCTTATGTGATTGACAAGAGACTAGGAGTCCTTAAATCAATATCTTAAAATTTGTTTAGAGGTAATCAGTTCACCCTTACAATATTCCTCTTAGACAAATCAGCCTAAGTCTGTGTGATAGTTGGAACCCATCTAACATGAGACACTAAGTAGGTCACCTAAGGACACACATCAGGAAAGAAAATGAGCAGGGATTACATAGCTGGTAAGTCTGACTTCCAGCCCTGTGTGTAGATCATACTGCCTATAAACAAACTAGCTAACAGCTAAACTAGATAAATGTGCCTGAAGTGAGCCACTTGTGGCTGCCAAACTTCGTCTCTGGTGTACAGACCATCAGCCAAGGATCTAAAAGTCAGGGCCTTTTGCACACACATCATCTTGCAAACCCAGCCCAGAGAGGTCACGCTCCATGGAGCAGAGGACCAGTCGTCTTTGGTGGTCATCATAGTGATTATCTACTGCATTTGTGTGGTTCTTCTCAGTTTTTGAAACACTTTTATGTGATTTGTCTCAAGAGTTCCTTTCGACCACATGAAGAGACTATGATCTGTATTTTTTTGTTTTATTTTAAAACATTGGTGAGCCAAGAGGGCAGCAGCCTTGCACTGGAAACGGATTCTGCCATAAGTAAGAGGGGCAAGGGAGGAAGGCCTGGTGCCCCTAAGGCCAATCTAATTAGGAAACACAGCATTGCCCTGCTTGGGGATGGGAATTACAGAGTACTGTTAAGAGGACCCTGCACCTATTGGCTTCTGGTAGGTGGGAAGGTTCAGTCTATGAGAATTTAAGCTTAAGTAAATATCATTACTTATTATTACTTCCATATCCTCCGTGTCTGGCACATAGAAGACACCCAGAATATGCTTGAAGAATGAATTGATGAAGTATTTCTGTATACCCTTGCCATTTTATTACTTTCTCTTTGAAGGGAACAAGTATTTACTAAGTAATTATATGAAGTTAAGGATTAGATGCTTTCAAACAGATTATATAATTTACAAGATATCTTTCTTTTCAATTTTTTTTTTTGAGAGACTAGGTCTCACTATGTTGCCCGGGATAGTCTCGAACTCATGGACTCAAGTGATTCCTAGCTTCAGCCTCCCAGATAGCTGGGATTACAAGTGTGTGCCACTGCGCCCGGCAACAAAATACCTTTCTAAAGAATTTTTTATTTGTTTTCTCTTTTCCTTACCAAACTAAGTTAAAATATCTCATACTTACCTTCCTCTATAATTTTTCATTCATACCACTCTCCATGTCCTGATGTTCTTCATATTCATTTAGGTTTTTTACCTGTTTTTTTCTACATGTTTCTTTGCAGCCCTTCTTGTCCATTCTTCAGAGTCCTGATAAATTCCCACCTCCTCGCTGGAGTCTTCTTTGATAACCTCAGTTCCCAGTTAAATTCTCTTTAACTTTCTTTAGCCTAAAGAGTTGGCATCAAATATTTTGCACTCATTTTCTCCTCCTGTGTTAATTGTTATTCCATATACATTGTCATGCTTAATTATTTGAGTTGTAAATTTTTTTTAGTATGAAGCCTATATTCAGTGTGTGTATGAGAGAGAGACAGACAGAGAGAGAAAGAGAAAGAGAGAGTAGGAGGAAAGGAATAGTGAGAACCACAACTGCCTTTCAATAATTTAAAGAGTTGTCATGGAGAAGAGGAGCTGTATTCCACATCCCTTAAAAGGTAAAATGGGAACTGAACTGCTTTACATGAAAAGAGCTTTCCAGCAACCACAGCTGTTGGGCAGAGAAACAGGCTGCTTTGGAAAAAACTAAACTTCCCCTCAGAGGAAGTGCTTCATTCAAAGCTGGCTGCCATCAACTGAGTATTTTGTAGAAGGTTATCCTGTACTGGGCATAAGATTAAACAGTGACAGCCCTTCCAAAGGTTTCTGGACCCTCTGAAAGATGGTCCTTGCGAAGTTTAAGGAAGATAGTCATTAATGATACTTTTAGGTGGCTCTGTATTACACTGGGATCATCTGTGAGTGCATGTGCTAGTTCTGTCTTCTCCATAGGATGACTCTGGCTGGGTGCAAGAAGAGGGAGGGGGTAAAGAGGGACTGCCAGGAAGGAGTCATATGCTAAGTTGCCAAATCCACTAATCAAGGTCTGTTATTCAAAATCTAGTTTGGTGGTGGGCAACTGATAGAGATAAGCAAAGCAATTAACTGCTCACTATCTCCCATTCCAAATTATACCCACCTAGTGGTATTTCAGTCCAGGATACCTACCAGGTGTTAAAGTCAATTGATAATCTAAGCCTTGTTGTTTTTAAGAGTTTAGCATGTGGTGAGAAAGAGGTGAGGCTGACTTTACTGTATGGGCTCCTCTGAAGATTAGATCCCGCTGGAAACCAGACTTAGGAGACCCAAGGAGAGCAATATCTTGTCCAGGTTTGGGGGAACTGCAGGGCCTGGCAGAGACCTAGGAAAGAGTTTTGCCTATTCTGCAGTTTAGCCTGGGGCCTTGGTGTATCTTTGAGAACTTTTCTGGCTGATGGCACTGTTTGCCAACACCCCAATTGTGGTGTCAGGACTTGTTTATAAACTCCAACCGCTTATAGAAGTTCAACCCAGTTTTCCCAGTCTAAACCAGTCTATCTCCTTGGGTTTGTGCCTGGATCTGCTCATCCTTCTCTCTGGGAAAATGAGAAAGAAGGGAAAGAAGGGTATTCTCTGTGCTAAATATCTTCCCATGAAGGAAGAGTGTATCAGCAGTCCATTTATGTGTGTCTTCCATCCCAGTCACGTATATCCCTTCCACATCTGCCATGATAACGCCGCAGTTTTTCTGTCAGGGGAGTTCTAGACTACATTGAAAAGGAATTCTAGCTGACTGACTTTTACCAGAAATCAGATACAAAGTGCTGGCTAACAAGAATGGCCAATAATACAGAAACCTAAAAATATGTACTTAGTAGTATAGAAATCTGTGAAGGAGAACAGATAGGCATTATAGGCAGTTGGAGAGGAAATTAAGTGAACTGCAGATTCAGTTCACTTCTTCACAGAGGAGAAGGAAATAAACATGAGATTTAAAGAATGATCAGGGCTCAATTTTGTGAAAAGAAAGTAAGGGAGTTTCAGGCTGAAGAGGAGATACAGGGAGAAAAGAACGTAAAGGATTATATTAAGAACTATTGTGCGCAAGAGTCAGATTTCTCCCATCATTGTTTGGGAGTCTCAAAATAAGAGAATTCCATGTAGAGGTTGTTAGACTAGAAAAGGCTTCTCTGTACATTCTATAAAGCCTCATGTAAAGTTTTCAGATGGAGAGAAGACAACTAAATGAAAGGATGACAAATAAATTTATAATTATTCAATCACTGGACCAAAATTATATTAATCTCTTGCTACCAAATATGCCTCTGCTCCTGTTTTTCTCATTTATATAGTCATTCTCCTGGAGGAAGTATTTAAGGATTCTTTCATGATTTAAAAAAAAAAAAAAAATGGTCACTGCTCGCCCAGACCAGGATAGTTTCCTGGTGTTTCCTATGTTGTAAATTGTCATGGTAGATTTACTTGTTGGCCATTTACTTTCTCCAGGACCCATGTGGGTAGGCCAGGAAAAAACATGGATCATCTAGTACATGGTGGAATCCCTATATTTTCCAGTTTTAAATACTGACATCTTTTATTCAGATTGTCACATGGGTATGCTAGACTACTTAAATAAATTTTTGTTTCCATCTAGACCAACTCATGTGGTAAGAATGAGAAGTTCAAATGCCAATGCTATACATAACATTGTTGCTGTTGAAAAACTGAATCATATTGCCTTTTCCTACTAATACCTGTGATTAATACAATCATAGTGATTGACATGCATCTCCCATACTTTGTAAAATATTTGCAAGTTAGAAGACAACAGAATAGACAGAAAAGAAGACTAGTTATAGGAAGAAATGAATCATGGAAGACTTCTTTTACAATTCATCAAGATACAAAGAAAAGTAACCTTTATTTTTTTAGGCAATGGATCTAATGAAAACACACTTTAAAGGTTAATTTAAAAATCAAATAATGATCCAGAAAAGTAGAACACCATTGACTAGAAAATACCAAATCCACTGAGTCTAGACTATAAGGCTTAACTTTTATATTTAAAATTAAAAATATTTTAAATTAAAATAAAAAATATGTTAAAGCATCTTTTATCTAACATTGCTTTGAAATGTTGTGATTCACTTTCTTGGAGGTCTTGGGGAATAGAGTCTGATCTGGAAGTCAAAGTTGAAAGATTTAAATACTCTCAAATCACTATTCTACTCAGCATCTTGGGATTTCTGGGAGAGTAGATGGGAGATACAGTTTCACAAATCACAGAAACAGATATGACCTGTGGATGTCGAAGGTTCAGCACCCTGGGCAAGATGAGACTTCCACCAGGCTATAATCTGCCCAACTAAGGAGGTTGTCTGTGACAGAGCCTATCTGACAATTTCTTCAGGAATTTCTTCCCAAATGAGACAAAATTTATTTAGAAATTGGTATTTTATTTTTCCAAAGTTCTTAAGATAGCAATAATAAGTCCTTCCTAAATGAAATCTACTAGTGGTGTCGAACTGACTTTAACCCTTATTCATCTGGCATAGAAGACTTGTTGCTGGATTGATGAGAATCAACCTATTGAATGAGATAGAAGCCCATGAGAGAAGACATCCTTGAAACAGCTTAGGGAAACTAGAGGCTTATTTTGTCAATCAGAGTCTGACAGTGCACAGGATCCTCGAGAAGGTACAGAATGGGACTGGGGATGGCAAGGTAGCCACTTGTTTCAAAGCAAGTGGTAAAAGTGAATGAGAATGCAAATGGTAAGACAAGAGGGGAACATACTGTTGAAAGGGGAGTCTCCATCACATTTGTCAATCCAGCTCCTGCTTATAACAAGCCTGGGTTGTTCAGGGATCTATGAAACTTTCTCAATTTATTTTTTATCTGTGAACTTGCTAGATAATCAGGAGAAGGCATACTGGTAACCAACCATAAGTCTAAATACTGTGAAGAACTTTATGTATTCACCAAAGGACAACAAATTCTAAAGGCAACACTTTAAGGCAGAAAACAAAGTCTAATTAAAATGACTTTTGAAAGAAAATAATTTCTTAAGTTGCCTTTTATACAATCTTTCAACAAATGATAGTATCATCTGTATGCCATCTTTCACTGGACTTCTATTTAAAAGATCATGTTTTATAAAATAAATTCTTGTTCTTTGAACACAAATCAGCTCATATTATGAAATAGCTCTGGAAACCAAGTTCAGAAGTGACCAAGGGAAGAATGGATTCATATCTCTCATCTCAACTCATCTAATATCACTCACTAACTTGAAAGATGGGCAAATCAGCCTCACTGTTTAAGGACTGTCTCTTTCTATTGTTTTTCTCTTCCTAACATATATCATTGAATTTATATCAACTAAATTCCTTGGGGACTCAACTATGGTTCATGGATATTCTCGCTCTAAGTGGGAGCTAGAAATTAAAAGATAGACTCTGGACACTGAGACTTTAGCTTCAAGACAAAAATTTTTTGGAAAGTGATTTGTTGACTTTAAATGTGTGCCCCAGATTCTGGCTCTTAGTTATCAAACTTCCCCCTTTGATAACACCTCCTCCTATCTTTAAGTGTTCCACACATAATCTTGGATGACACTTTTGTTCCCAAAAACCTTGATTAAGAAGGAAGCACAGGTTTATGGGAAAGGGATCTGGAAAATCTCAAACAGACACATCTTTATTGCAACCCTCTGGATCTGTGGGAGAGAGAAAAAGGGCCAGAAGGATTAGCTCTGCATTTGTTCCAACTCGAAGCTTTCAGTCACTCCCTTCTCTCCAAGTGCCCCCACTCAGCCAACATTTTAATCTTTCAATCGCTCTCCCTCCTTTCCTCCTCCCCTGTTTATTCACCTTTTCCATTCCCTTGTCTCATTTTCTCATTCTTTCTGATTGCCCCACTCTCAAACACTCATATCCCCCCGTGTATCATCTTTCTGTTGGAGCCTGTACTGGTGGCCTCTTTCCAAAAGCAGCAGGTTTGAATCAGCTCCAGTTTAAAATAAAGGCAGGGGATGGGGGTGGGGTGGAGCAAGACCAGGAGGGGATATCAGCTCTCAGAGCGCAAACCCCCCTTGCCCCCCCTCCCACTATCTATGCCATGCTTTCTCTTTCTTTCTCCCCCCCCAATCACTGTAGCCCCTTTTCCCCTCTCCCCCATCTGTTCACACACAGGTATATGCTAGAGAACACCTAATAATCCCTTGCAGGCAAAACCAGAGATCTCACCCCAATCAAGCAGCTGGTTCCCATTAGATGTTCCCCAGCCCTATAAATATTCTCTTTTCTCACTCATCTCTTATTATTTTTCCTTCCCTTTCTCATATTCCCTATCTCTGGATCCCCCCCTGGGAGGAGGCCTAAATTACGAAAGGAAGACTTGCCAAGCTTTGCATTAACCCTCTTGTCATGCTCCAGCCCTCTGGCAAAGCAAAACCCAGAAATGATGTCTTCCTGTTTGTCCAGTTTGCTGCTCCACACACAGGAGCTTGAAAACTCTCCCAGGAGAGTCAGGAGGTTGAGCTCGACCTGAGCGTGAGGATGCTGCTGAAGTCATGTCATCTACATGCAGTTGTTGTGCTTCTAACTAAAAGTTTTGAATCAAGGTCGTCTTGTGCTTAGCAAGGGATGGTATAGAGTGTCTAGGGCACAGCACTGGCAAGCAACATCCTGGCGTTCAGATCCCAGCGCCTTAGTACACAGGCTGTGCAACCTCAATCAAGGTACATAACGTGTATTGTGTGTAAAATTGAGCCAAAGACACCTAGCTCAAAGGATTGTGAGGAGAATGAAAGTGAAATGACGAATATGTTCAAATTCTGCACTTAGAGGATAGCAATTTTCTCTTCTTTTCCCTTCCAGTAAGATGTACTATGGAAAAAAGCTGTCCTCCTCCTTGACCACGTTCAATAACCGAGTAATCAGAGAAGAAATAACCCCTGAATACCTAAAGTCTGAGTTGAGGAGGGTAAAATGTTTGTGTCTTGGTAAATGTTTGCACCCTAAGATAAAGAAAGCCAAAGAAACAGTGAATGTGAAACCTCTAAATTAGAACAGTGTTTACGATGGTTAGTACTTATAAACCAGAGCAAGAAACTATGTCACTGTTGAGTCAGTGACCCCAGGAGCAAAAGTTTCCCTTCCAAGGGTAAAAGGGAGAAAGTGGGGGGCCCAGGCACCTCCTTCTAAGCCAGGCTGGCTGAAAAATGCAGCCTTCAGGCTCAGACTTGCATGGATCTGAATCCCAGCTCTCCCTCCCACTGGCTATTGGGCATGAGCAAGTTATAGAGCTCCCTGTGCTTTGTTTCCTCTTCTGTAAATGAATCTGACAATAGTGCTGACTTCATAGGGTTGTTGCAAGGATTCAATTAGGTAATTAGCTCACTGATCCTCCAACAGTGCCTGGCAGAACAGGTACACAGTAAATGCGAGGCATCCTTCCCATCTGGCAAATCACTCCTGGTAGCTTATAGTCTTGCTCCTCTGTCAAGACTGCTCCTGAGCCTATCCATGTGCAGGACCATAAATTATCCAGAAGGATTTGGTCCTACAACCTCTTTGTGCTCCTCCAAAGGACTCTAGCCACTTCGTTGGCTCTAGATAAATCCTAATCCTCACAGTTGAACAAGTTCTGGAAAATCCTTAACTGACCTTCCTGTAGGGGCATAAAATTTAAAAGGACATAGTGTGGGCAGTAGGGATGCTTCTCCTGAGTTTCCACCACCCACACTCACCAACCTCATGTTTTTCTTGAGACCAGACCATTTGTCTGGGAGGACAGCTCATGACGAGCAGCAGAGACCATCAGCAGTCACAGTCTTCAGATCCTTTGGAAGGACAGCAGTACTGGATCTGTACACTCAGCCTGTCTCTTGGGCTCAGGGTGAATGAGAGTGCTGCTTCCCAGCTCAGAGTCAGGTAGAGCACAGAATCCCAAGGTCTTAAGATCACAGAATTGAATCCCCTCACTTCTGAACATAAGCTAATCCAGGCTAATGGGAACTTGATAAAATGATTCCTTCTTTCCTTCCTTTCCTTCCTTCACTTCCTTCCTTCCTTCTTTCCTCTCCTTCCTCCCTTCTTCCTTCCTTCACTTCCTTCCTCCCTTCCTTCATTTCCATCCTTCTTTCCTTCCTTCACTTTCTTCCTTCACTTCCTTCCTTCCTTCATTTCCATCCTTCTTTTCTTCCTTCACTTCCTTCCTTCCTCCCTTCCTTCCTCCCTTCATTTCCATCCTTCTTTCCTTCCTTCACTTCCTTCCTTCCTCCTTTCCTTCCTTCATTTCCATCCTTCTGTCCTTCCTTCACTTCCTTCCTTCCTCCTTTCCTTCCTTCCTTCACTTCCTTCCTTCCTCCCTTCCTTCCTTCACTTCCTTCATTCCCATCCTTCTTTCCTTCCTTCACTTCCTTCCTTCTTTCCTCCTTTCCTTCCTTCCTTCACTTCCTTCCTCCCTTCATTTCTTTTCTTCCTTCCTTCCTTCTGTCCTTCCTTCCTTCCTTCCTTCCTTCCTTCCTTCCTTCCTTCCTTCCTTCCATTTTCTTGACCTCTAAGGCAGTCTGATCACATACTGTGGAGTAAGCTAGAACTGGTTCTGTCACTTCTACACTGTAACTTGGGCAAAATGCCTCACCTCTCTACATCTCCATTCATTCATCTGTGAAATGTGGCTCACAACCTCACACCTTATAAAGAGATTGCATCTTTCTCAACAAATATCAGGTATGGCTCATTTGTGTGGCCACTAACTCTTATCATTTTGCTACAATTTAATTCTACTTTCTCTTCTTCTACCCTTAGCACCACCAGAAAGCAGCTGGTCACCATCATTTCCACTATATAACTACCTTCCAAAGACCTGAGAACAGTTAATAAATCTTTCTTCAACCTCCAAACTTGAGGATAAACAATATTGATTTCTTTAATCTTCTTCCCAAGATCCTGTCTGAAAATATTGAGTAATTTCATTTTTGCCTTATGGTCTGTCTCTAAATTATTAACGTCTCAGGTTTTATGCCTAAATACTAAGTACTTTGTTTTAATAAGGATCTGATAAAAATGTTGACTGTGTTAAACATTCAATATTTAATATATACATATATAATTTTGTATCTAGCTATAGTTAAATAGAGAGATATAGATAGATGGTGGGGGGGAGGTACTAGTAGGCACCGAGGCTGAACATGAATCAAATGAATCCCCTATAAATACTATACTTTTCAAATATGAAATGGAGAAACAAGGTCAGTGTTTGTTCCTTTAAGAAAACAGCCCACAACTTCTTAGTTAAACTTTGTCCCAGTTGCTGAGAGAGGAGAAGAAAGAACTACCAAAAGAAAATCTGAAGGAAATAATTAAATTGAGGAGAAAAGCTTTTTAAGAAAAGAGCCGTTTTCTGCCCTCTGAACCTTCCTCCCTCCAGTCCCTTCTCCCGTGGTGACAGTGCCGCTGTGCTCAGCTAGGCCCCTGCTGAACAGGACTGGGGCAGGACAGGAAATCACCACTCAGAAAATAAATGACCTGTCCCAGAGTCTTTTGTTAATGAGTCTAGGGCATAATAAATCAAGGTGACCCAGTCTCAAGAAACACAAGCCTGTTTAAAAAAAAGAAAACCCAAACCCCAAGCCCCAGAGGTGAAGAGGAGGAGAGGGAGAGAAGGGACTACAGGGAGTCCTTATAAATCACACCCAGATGAAACTAGTGCAGATGTTTTCCAGTTTCAGACCCACTCAAGAAGCAGAGAATAGAGGCCTGTGGACATGAATCGAGGGGCCATGTGTCTGCACCAGGAGACAGGAGACAGCCAGGCCGGTGGACATGGCCATTCCTTGCCCTCACTGTCTCGAGGTTGTCAGTGGCACAGTCTGCAGGCTTTCTCAGGTTCTTCAAGCTGTCCAGTCCACTGACTTTTCCCTCTGTTCCTGGGTCTTCTGACCAGCATGGCAGCAGTGACTAAAGTCTTGGAGTAATTTCAACTGTCTTGGAGGAGAAAGCTACTGACCTCTTGTGTCAAATAGCTTCCCATAGAGGCAAGCTCCTGTAAAAAGAGAAGGGTGGTCAGGAAGTCATGGCAGGGTTGTAGCTTACCAAGTAAGCTGCAAATTCTCTGAAGGTGGAATTTAACAACAGAATCGAATGAGCATCTATTAGATTAGAAGTAAACATACAGTAGAGAAACAGAGGGTGCCAGTGAGCTGAGATGTAAAATTCAACTATATGCAGAAGGCTTTCACATAGAGCCATAAGAGGCTGGGGCCATAGGTGTCTATGTCTATTTTACAGGTGAAGCCAAGGAATAGTCTTCACAAAGATTATCACCTTTGGATACACCCCATTTTGGTGGGTTAAACAGGTGTTCTTCTTTTGCTGCATGTGGGAGCAGAGAAATTAAAAAACTTAGTCATACAGCTAATGTGTGGTAGAGCAGTGATCCATCCACACCAAGCTCTTGAATCTGGCTATAGCTATTTCCAGTCAATCACTGCTGCTTACCAGATCCTATAATAAGCATGAAGCTGATTGGGAAAAGATAGTGAAAAGGGGGAGGGCAAACTTTGGCCAAAATGCATAACAGTTTAATGTTTAGTGGCAGTTGAAAGGTACATGACTGGACTTGAGAAAATTAGCTAAAAGTCTATCACCTCCCCCACCCCTCCGCCCCCCACCTCCCATCCCCATCATATAAAATCTGTCATTCAGTTGTTTCCCACCCTTCCTATATGTCTGACCTCTCTGATCACTCCTACTTGTCATTATTTCAACGCATCACACCAACTGCTTTTTAAAAATTACTACCCATAAAAATTACTACCCATTTCAACCACCATCTTCACCACTACTAGTTTATAGAGCATAATATAGTTTTAAAATTTCTTCCACAGCTATTATCTCCTCTGAACCTCTTAATAAGGAATGTCACTTACCCCCGAAGAAAGTGAGAACAGAGTAACTTGCCCATGACACAACTTCACTAACTAGTGGAGATCTATCCCTAACTCAGACGCCTCCAAAACATACACAGGTAGACAGATGCCTTTTTTGTCTTTGTTTCTTCATTATAGTCTCTTACACAGTGAGAGATTTTACATTTACAATCTAGGATTCTTTGTAGACTTTCAATACTAATGTAGTTTCCTCTTGAAATCAGCTAATGAGTGTTATCTTCTGGTGTGAGTATTTGGGAGACCTGGGTAATATCATCCGCCTTAACAGTTGTCAATGTCTACCTCTGTGGAGTGAAATCATGGAATGGTCAGTCCCTTCTAACCCTGCTATTCTACAGCCCACAGTGCTCTGTGCTGATGGAGTTACCCTACTGCTACACCTGAGGGGAAAGATAGCATCTTTTTAAGTTACTGATGCTAAGAACTGGAAAAGGCAGAAGTGGAAGTGGAGACTATTTTAGAAGAAAATCAGATTTTGTGGTACAGGTTGCGAGAGTAGCTACTGAGTTTGAAATTTTTGTTATATGTCACCAAAAATCCTCAAATACAATATGTGTATGACTTTTGTTATTTTCTAATACATATTTTATGTAGCTACAAGCAGGTCATACCTGTTATTTTTGTTCTTTTGTTTTAACTACTGTTATTTTGCATGTGTACTCAGATCACAAAATGTGTCATTGTCTCATCTTTTTAGCAGATTAGAACATCCAATCCTATCTTACCAGTGGTTTCTTATCTACTCCCAAATGGTGGGACATTTGAAACATGTTCGGTATCCTGTCTTTTATTAATAGCTCTGCATAACTTTCCCCCCTATATTTCTTTTGGATAATCATGATAAAAAAAAGGAATAACCGGTATGCTAGTTGATGTGATCAATTAATAAAAGACCCTATCGATTTATCATGGCATCAACAGTTTATGAATATTTATGTATTCCCATAACTCCGTCTACATTGGATATAATTTGTAGTTCAAATTTTCTAATGTTTCCAATAACATCTATGAAACTGTATATTTTAATTTTATTCATTATTATTAAGGCAGATCTTTTCTCCATATGTTGAGTAATAAGTAAATATATTACTATATTTCCTTGAAGATGACTAGTTTACTCATGTGTTTTGACCTCATATCTAATGTTTTTTGAAAAACATATTAAGGACTTTATAAGTCAAATTCATAAGCTCTACTGGTAATGGGGATTCCTAATGTGAATATGTTCATCATCAGAAGGTGGATATTTTTTTCTGCTTTGTTCACCAAAGTGTTTCAAGCAGCTAACATAACATTAGGCACACAGTAGATGCTCAATATATAATTGTTGAATAAGCAAGTAAATGATTGCTGTTTACGAGATACCCACAATATGTTCAGGTAAATATGAGCAGTTTAATTTTGACATGGAGAATGAGAAGAAAGTAAGGTTTAGCAGCGAGAGTAAGGGCATTCTCAGTTCAGAATTTGAAAACTTCACACAAGGAGAAGTGACATGAAAAGAAGTGACTGAGGTATTCTTTCAGGTAATGACTTGACACTGCCAAAACATGGCACAGGCATTTAACTATGCTCTTGTCTGCCCCACTCATCACTGTGTGAATTAATATGTCAGACCAAATTCAATACTATCACCACTGCCACGTGAATTTCATTCAAGCAACAAAAAATTTCTCAGGTCTTACTGTTGATCCAAGCATGAACTTGCTACAGGGACAAGCTAGCACCAAACACAATCCCTGTAGATCTGTGCAATTGGTTAAGGAAAAGGCAAGAATTACTGATACACTAAGATGTAGACAAATCTCAAAAACATCATGCTAAGTAAAAAAAGTGACATATAAAGGAATACATATTTTATGATTCTGTTTATATGAAAAGTTCAGAAAAATACAAATATGGAGTTAGAGACTAGATGAATAGGGGGGAGAGGTCATCTGCCAGCAGACATGAGGGATCTCTTTGGGGAGATGGAACTGTTCTAACACAAGATTGCAGTGAGGATTGCATAACTGTAAAGTTACAAAAAAAAAAAAAACATTGAATTTGACAGTTAAAGTGAGTGGATTTTTTGGCATTTAAATTATACCTCAGTAAAATTGTTAAAAAAAAAAATTGGCAACCCTGACCTGTGCACTGTCAAAACAAAGCAAAACATAGTCCCCAGAGCAGCAGACAATTAGAACACTGTCAGTTAAGAGCTACCATTGGGGTGAGCCCAGAGCATTATGAGAGCACTCAGGCGCCTAACCCAATCCTGGGGCTCAAGGGGAATTTCCCAGGGGAGATGATGACTGGCTGGAGAAATTATTCCAGGCCAAGTAGAGAGGGGCAGGAGAGTTGTTCAGCACCACACTAAGTTCAGTTTCAACAGGATTTATGTCACAGGGAACAATGATGAAGCCAATGTCCACCTTGTTTGGAGTTTAGTAAGTTTCAGAGAAAGTTAAAGAAAAAAATGCTTTGTAGATAGATTGTAACTACCATGTATATGGTCCCTTGTGTGAGTTAAATGGTTTACAATCTTACAAAGCAGGATTGCAAAAAAAGAAACTGAGGCAGAATTTAAGTTATGGTACTTGCTAGGGTCACTTCCCTAATATAAACACAGGGCTAGAATTCAGATATTGATCTGAGTCTGAAATACATGATTTTTCTCAATCCACTCTCTCCTTTCACCAGTACACAGACATGTGACCATAACGAGTGGAACTAATATCCTTTGCTGGGGGAAGGATGTCGATTTTGCTGAACTACTCTAAAGAATTCTTAAAACCCATCTGCAAAGAGTTTAGCAAATGCATTTTGACAGGGTTTCAGAGCCACAGCCTTTGTGATTTATCACTGTCCCTAGTACACTGCTCTGTATAAAACAGGCAGCATTTGAAATGTGCTGTTCTCTATTTAACTTTGGATGTACAAGTAAAATCCAATAATCTTGGCTTGAGATAAGTTGAAGAATACTGACTTCCTGAAGAGTTAGGAAATTGTGAAAGAAATCCAGCCTGTAACACACAGTCCTGATCCAAAAATCCTCATTAAATACCTTTCAAAAAATGCCTTTCATAATGTTAGATGATCACATAAAGAACTTATAATGGGACGGCAGAAATATATAAAGTTATCAGCCCGGAGCTACTATCCATATAAACAGAAATATGATTTCCTTTTAAAAGGTTTAGTTTCTTTTTTCAGATTTTTTTTTGGGGGGGGGAATGCTTCTTTCTCTCACCTTTGGCCTAAGTCTATCTGCCCCTTATGGGAAATTGTGAGCCTGCTTGGGTGAGGCAAAGACACATTCTTCTCCTGAAAGAACAGACTTGCATTCCTATGAGTAAAATAAATTAGGCCCAGTTTCTCTGTCCATTAATTATGTGGAATAAACAACCTTCCCCTGCTCAGAAAGAAGCACAGGAGACCAGAACAAATTTCCTCCTCAGACTCAGGGGAAGGATCATTTAACTATCCAGGAGAATACCCAGGGTCTGGGAGGACTTGCAGGATTGGAAGAGGCTAGGTTGTGCTGCCAGATGTTTGTAAGAAACCCACTGACGGAGCCAATTCCATGATAGAGTCCACAGAGGAAGGCTGCATTTGAGTCAGTGGCAGTGGCAGTGGCAGACAGATGGTTAGAATTGCAGAAGAGCAACAGAGTGAGAAAGAATTTGCATCTAATTCTGCCTCTCAGGAATATCAACCCTGAAGACAGCCTATGGGGTCTAGGGAATGTACTGCCCCCAACCCCACTTACAGTGGTTTAGTCATAGTTTCAGAATATTCAGGAACCTCACCTCAGAGGGAGAGGAGGTAGCAGAAAGTAATGCATGTCTTCTGCTGGCCTACTGGCAAGTTAAACCTGCTGGAATCTGCAAGATGGTGGGTCATCACCACTGAGAACCCACAGATATGGTAACTAAGAGAGATCTTAGAGTTGGAAACGTGTTTGCGTCTTTGGCCTTTTGTACACTTGTGACCCCAATACTGCTAATAATCTTCCCCTTCTTCATTACTAACAGAACCTAACACTGGTCTGCAGCAGTGTTCTCAATTAAACTGCTCAACTTCCCAAATTCCACTGTAGCTACGGGAGGCACATGATCCACTTATGGCCAATGAGATGTAAGCTCTCTGAGTGGGCATGAGCTTCTGGGTGGTGGGTGGAGCTCACTGGATGGGAGTGGAGCTCTCTGGGGGCAGTGGGCAGAGCTCGCTGGGTGGGGCTTTGGGTGATCCTACCTCTCAAGCTCTAGAGTTTTGCCCTCTTGCTTCCATTTCACTTGGGAGTGTGAAGCTCCAAAGCTCCAGTCTTCACCTGGAGAAAGCATGCGGATTGCTAGGCTGACCAGCAGAAATACTAGAGCATCCTAGATCCCTGATGATTCCCAGCAAACACTGCACAAACTCTGGCCTGCCACTGGTCATTTTTCTATTAAGTGATTTATATCATTTAAGCCACTGTTTGTTAAGTCTTCGTTGCTGGCAGCCAACATAACCCTAATTGATGGTAATCTGAATTGAGTTAAATTCAGTAGTAATCATCTGTGATATGCGTGGTTGGTTAGAGAATGCCAAGATGAGGAAGATAAAACCTACTACTCTCAAAAAGTTCTCAGTCAAGTAAGTGAGAGAAGATAGATTAGCGAAACCTTGTAGTATAGTCAGTAAGATCAAAATGGGGATTTGTTTAAAGCATTAGAGGAACAAAGTCGTCATCAACACCAATAAAGGAAAATACGCTAGAGTGAATTGTATGGGAACATGGGTTATTCTCACACCGTGCCATACATGTACACATATATGTAAACGATAAACCTAGTGAGTATCTGGGTTCAGCTTATTCACATAATTACCAAATCACAAAGTCACAGTTGTTTTATCCTCTCTTAAGTACCACTTTACATTTGTTTATTTTCTCTGGTGGGGTCAGAAGACCTCCATGTTTCTTAAGTACATTTCTCAAACCTTTCTCAATTCCTTATGCACAGGAGAAACCCCATGAAGTGCATGGAAAAATAAACTCAGTCTCCACCAGCAGTAACAAAGGTCTGTTTGCTCTAAAGTCCACCCTGAGGTGAATGTCCCTGGATAGTCACTGCATTTTCACATTGAGCAGCACCCACTGCTTCCTCTGCCACCTCTGCCTGCCTAGGGCATTGTGGTTCTTCCTCCGTCTGTGCGGCCTGCTTTCCCTGGCTGTCTCCTGCCTCATTCCCCACCATCTATTCCTCATCTCCTCAATCGTATCTTTCTCACCTTATGTAGTGGGTGTAAGAACCTCTCTCTCCTTTATGCCATCATATTGAGAATAATACATTTTAAAGGCAATATTTGCTACATTTATTGAAAAGATTTTTACCCAAGAATTTTTTTAAGTTGATGTTTGGATCAATTGCTATTGTAAAATATCAAAAGTATACATTGTTTTATTTTTTGAAGCATTTCTTCAAAATTAAGGAAATTTGAATATCTTATATATAAAATAGCTCCCTCTCATCCACCACCTGCTTCCCTTGCCCAGGACAACCAACATGACCAGTTTTGTATATCCTCATAGATCTAATTATAAACACTTACAGCTATATACCCACTTTGTTTCACAAAATGATAACAGACTATTTTGTACCTTTCTTTTCTTTACTGAATAGATTTAATTTTTTTTCAGATCAGTATATAAAAAGACATTCTCATTCTTTTTTAGGAGGTCGGTGCCTTATCCATTAAGCTACTAGGACATCCTATATTTTTTTAAGGTAAAAAATATTTCCTTGAGCAAATATATCACAATTTAGCTAACCCCTTAGTGATGGATAGTAAAGTTGTTTCCAACCTTTATTATTTAAAGTAATGATGCAATAAGTACTATGATACATAGGAGGGAGTCAGATGGTATAATATTGTATGATTATGATAAATAGTGTCAAATACCCCTTACTGAAATATATTATTTCACATTTCCACTTCAGGTGTCAACTCAATATCACACATTTTAGACTTTTTCAAATAGCTATAAAAAGATTTACCAGTATATGTTTATTTTCATTATGCTTGATATCTATTACATATAATATATATAATTTACATAAAATATACATATACACTATATATAATATACATATAATATTTATATATTCTTTTCTGAGATAGTTAACAGAAGGTTAACTATCTGTCAGTAACATTTACCCTGTCATCTATTGTGTTGGTAGGTGGTCGTTGATATTTTCCAAGTTCTTTATTTATGAGATGTTAGCCTTCTGTCTATAATATGTATATGTCATGAGTTTTTTTGATTCTGCTTGTCAAGGATTTTCACCTTGTAGAGATGTCTAGTTTATATGTAGTCAAATCTGTTAGTCTTTTCATTTCTCTCATCCAATAAGTATGCTTGTTGATTCATTGACTCTCCTCCCCCATAAATGTCCTGGGAGATTGTTTACAGCAACAATAATTTTGCTATACCTCCCATGCCATAATCCCTATCTTTGAGGACAAACAATAACACTGCTGTTCTTATAGGTAGGCAGCATCTAGATTTTTCAGCAGAAGATATGATGATATGATATACAGATGTTAAAAAATTCAAGTATCTATGCATAGATACTAACAAAGTATTTTGGCATCTTCATTTCACACATACCTAGCTGTGAGCTTTGGGCATTTCATTTGCCTACTGCAGACCAATAGATGGAATGTATATCAGACTAACACCAACTTTCCTTGTCTAGTAACATAACCTGAAACAGAGAGGACTTGAACCCAGAATCTCATTCTCCCTCCCATCATCTCTGATACATGATCATTCTCTAACTTGTAATAACACATTTTAAAAAAATGATATTCAACATAATAATATGATTAATCAGTGATAAGGAACTCTTCTACCAGGAGATCTTTCTAATAGCAAACAAATGCTAGAAATAAAATGGGAGAAGATATTTAAAATTATACAAATTATAATTTGTAAAATTGTATATCAAATAATTATAATTTACAATTAGACAAGGGCTTAATATCCAAAATATATAAAGAACTTGTACAACTCAACAACAAAAACACAAACAACCCAAATAAAACATAAGCAGACAACCTGAATAGCCACTGCTCTAGAGAAGATACATACATGGCCTTAGGGTATGTGATAAAAAGTTCAATTTGACTTGTTATTAAGGAAATTCAAATCAAAACAACAATGAGATATCGCTCTGTTCTGCTTGAGAGGAAGTAAAGCTTTGGATGTGAAGATGCTCTGGAGTAAAATTTGGGTTGAGAAATATGCTGCTTCTCTACTTTTATGCTATTGGAAGGACAAAAGGAGAGGCTGTTGCTTCTGAAAACTTGAACACTGTCATCCTGGGAAAGGCCCTACCCCAACTGGTAGAGCTGCCAACTCTGGAGGAAGGCAACTTTCCCTACTTCTAGCACCTATCTGAAAATTTTGCTTCCTTTGAAGAAGGGAGCTGGGACTTGTAACACTAGGAGGCTGACTTGGGGCAGTAGAGGAAGGATGGTTTTCACTTTTATCGTTGCCTCATGCACCTCTACGCCTGACTCCTTTCAAGACTGGCTTCTCCAATCATCTCCAGAGATCAGACTGCTGTTTAACATGAGAAGAGCACCTGCTACATCCATTTTCTTCCAGCTGGAACAAAGGACCTGTGACTCTTCACTAGTTTCTTCCTTATTTAGGAAACATACATCCCCTTTTATTCCCCAAACAGCTAAAAAATGAGCTTCATCAACAGGTTTTTATAAGCTCAGTCTGAAAAGCCCCTCATTCTTCATAAGGTTCAAATGTGTAAGCAGATATGCACACAGATGGAGCCCAGACTCCAGAAGCTGATTTCTTTCACAGGTGTCCCTGAAGCCTTAGAAAATGCAAGTGGAATTATTGTTGTTTGTACATTTTGTTTTGTTTTTATCACAAAGTTCTGAATATACACACATACACACAAGGATCATTAAAATGTTACTGAGATTATTAATGACATAGAAAGATATTCACATGAAATAGTATTTCCAGTGGGATTCCATGTTTGTAATCTACATACAGGTGAGTATGCGTAGACATAGCTACCATCCAAAAGGGTGGCATTATGGACAATTTTTATTTTTATCTTTTTAATGTGTATTTTCCAATTTAAAAATATTTTAAAATATTCTTACATACCAATCTCCCAGATATAATGTCAGAAAAATTAGTCTCACCACGGTCCTCCCATGTAACAACTCTCTACAAGCCAGCATCTTTTGGGCATTTTCAACTAATTTCCTTTGAAATAGAGCATGTGCACATAGTAAACATTCCTGCACTGAATCCTTGACTCACCAACTTCCTTTTGTTAGGTGCCCACATGTGGCTTAGATTCTTTCACAGGCAGGACCACAGAACTGAAAGCAATTAAGATGCTCCTGCCCAATTGCCCAACCAAAGTACAACTCTCCTTGCTGTATCCTGACTGCAGCTGCTCCAGCTCTACTCAGTCACAGCCCATGACAGGGATACAAGAGAAGCAGACCAGTCATGGGTGGATCAGGGTCTAGGTGGAGAGGGTTGCATTATAGAGAGGAAGGATCTGTCCCCTCTTAACTTCCATCCTTGGATCTATGGTCCCTCTTAGTTTTTAGAACTAATTTCTTAGGGCATACAAGGGGTCACTATATGAAGAATTAAAATCCACATTGCTTTTCTGTAGTTTTGTTTTAAGAAACCCTTTAAGTTCATCTGAGTTTCTGTCTGTGCTATGTGGCACCTACTCTGTTTCTTTCTCTTTTGTGTCTGAGGTTTCATCCTCTCCTCAGTAAAATATCATACATTTATTTTCCCCTACACCATCCTGATCATCTTTCCTGAACTGAGCCCCCTGTTTATTTTTTATCATCTCCTACCCTGTAGACAGCAGGTTTTCTTGGGCTTTCCCCTCCTAGAGCCATTATCCTTTTTTCTTTCTTCTACAGAAGTTGTTATTCTCTCTTTCCCTTTTGGGGTCATATTAAAAAGATTAGAGGTATTATGTTATAATGCCCCCTAAGTTAGAATACCCCTCTAATAATCAAAATAAAAGAAGTGCCTACCTATAAAAACAAGTTGATGGGAGAATAAATGGTTTTTCCCACAGATTTAACAATAATGATTATGTCAGTGCCCTTTCCTTATTGTGATAAATGCATTTAGCATACTTTGCTATTTTAAGATATGTAATTCAGTGTATTAAGTAGCTTTCTAACATGTACAACCATTGCCATCATCTAACTCCCAAACTTTTTCATCACCCCACATAGAATGGTTGCACATTAGGAAACCTTTCCCTACCCACCCTCCCCAAACCTTCAGCAACAACAGTTCTATCACTACGGATTTGCTATTTCCAGATATTTCATATAAATTTCATACAATATGTGGACTTGTTTTTTTAAACTAGGTCTTGCTATGTTGCCCAGAGCACTGCAGACTCAAGTTGCCCAGGATACTGGGGACTCTGGTGATCCCCAGCCTCAGCATCCCAGGTAGCTGGGATTACAGGCACCTGCCACAGCACCCAGCTGCTTTTTCAAGACCAGATCTCACTATGTTACCCAGGGTAGTCTTGAACCTGTGAAATCAAGCAATCCCAAGCCTCTTGCCTCCTACGCTTGGACAACAGGCATGAGCCACTACGCTCGGCCACTATGTACACTTTTGTGTCTGGTTCTTTAACTTAGTTGAGTGTTTTCCAGTTTCGTTCATGATGTAGCATGTATCATTACTCCATTCCTTTTCATGACAGAATAATGCTCTGCTATATGACTATACCACCTTTCATTATCTATTCATCAGTTGATGGATATTTGGAGTCCCCATCTTTTAGTGATTGTGAATAGCACTGCTGTAGAATATTGGTGCACTAATACTTGACTACAGTTTTCTTTAGAGTACTTTTTTCCTCTAAATACAGGTTTGTTTGTTTCTTGTTAGGACCAGGGATAGATTTGCCACTGCTTTACTGATGCCCTAAACAAAGTTCAACTTGCCCAGTGGTAAACCCAATTTGTTGCCTGTTACTGTGTATCTTGATGATCCCCTCTAGCCCTCTTACTGTGTCTTGCTTGCACAAATTTGCACAATCACCACTCAATTAGTGAGTTCTCCACCACACAAATAGCTTGGAATTCATATTAGCAAGTTCATCCATCTTACAGAGTTGACTTCTTTTCTGAAATAGTGCAATAAATGTGTCCAATTCAGAGAGGCCTTGGGCCTCAGTTCTCAGCTTCCCCTAACCAGGCCCCTTTCCTACTCATTCCAGGAAAGCTGGTTCCAGGAACTCAAGCCAACTATAAAGTCAGGTGTGCCTGGGCCCCTCAACTCCATCAGGCTTGGAACTTGAGCCCTTACTTGCTGGCTGCTATCAGAGTTCACTGCTCCCTGCCAAGTCTTGGGGGCTAGGGAGAAAGAGAGAGATGCATCAGATTACTGCCTACAGAAAGGTCAGGGGATGTGGGGTGGGAGCTGCCCTGTCTGACATTCCCCATGAGCAGTGTCCCTGTGAGCAGCCACAGGCACCATCATCTTTCAGGATCCCATTACAAGTACAGTTTGGTTTTCTTTCCTCTCAGGTATACAGATACCATTATTCCTCTCCATGGGCCTCTCCCACTTTATTCCAGGTTCTACCCCATTCCCCCTCCTGGACATCCCCCCCTTCCCACCATTTCTCTGATGATTTTCCCCAAAAAACTCTGCAGTAGTGTCCTTCGATTCCCTCCACCCCACACCACCCCCTTCTTTCTTCCTCCAAACCTTGTCTCTCCACTCCCTGTCTCCCTGCTTTCTCAGTATGCCTTTCGAATCTGTTTCCTTTGACACTGGTCCCAGGCCCACTGCCAAGTTTCAGACCCATTAGTGAGGTGCCTTGCTGACTGAAACACAAATCAAGACTGATCCGGGTACAATTAGCAGCTGCTCGCACCTCATCTGGAAAGCATTAGCCAGCGCTGAGCAGAGGGAAGGAAATATTGATGCCAAACAGAATAGATCTCCTATTTTGGAACATTGAGAATCTGGACCCAGTAGACATATCAGTAAAAATAAGATAGACAAGAGGCCGCCTGAGATGCCGTCTACCCTCGGGTATCCTTTCAGTACCTATAAGAGAGATATAGGTTCCCCTGTAACAGGTCAGGTTTGAGACTGTCCTCTTGGAAAGGAGTGCCTGTCCCATTTAATCCAGATCTTCTGACACTTTTTTTCATCCAAGAGCCCTCTGTTCTGTTACCCTGACATTGCATCTAGAAATCTAATGTGCATTATGAACCACCTGGCATTGAGTTAAATTGCAGAGTCTGATTCATTAGGAGCTGGGAAGTGCCTGAGATTCTGCAATTATAACAGTCGTGACCATACTGTAACTAAGGCGAGGACAAATCAGCTCCTGGAATTTGATCAAGTACTCCTAGTGGAGACTTCTTCCGCTGCTCTGTCCTTCTTTCACCACTCACAATTCAGTTAAGGATAAATAATGCATTCCTCTATTTCATGCCTATTGTCCCAACTCAGATGCAAGCTTCCCAGGGACAAAGACTTGCCTATCTTCTTCATTTCTGTGTAACCATTCTGGCCACGGTGTGTTGCATATAATAAGTATTCAATAAACACAAGAGAGTACACAAGCTCAATCCTCAAGGCCCATCAAAAATTTCTCCCCCTTAGAGCACCTTGCTAGTTAGCACTCCTTACCTGTGCTGCTTTATGGCATTTGCTAGTCTCCAATGTATTCTAGCCCTCAGCTAGATCTTTAGCTATTCAAAACTGGAATTTTCTGAGTTTCAGAACTTTTATGCCCTTCATCCTCTATCCCTACATCCATCTTAGTACTGCCTGGCTCTAGTAGGCATTTGACATTGGTTGATTGGTTGAGAAACCCTAGAATGAGGCCAAATTCTATTTAGACTTGTTACAATGCCCCGGGGGTAGCTGAATTTTGGCTTGGACTAATGCCAAGGTGTGACATACCAATGGGAAAAAACCTTTAGTACAGTTTTCAACATTTGTAGGGTAGGAAGGCTGAGGCCTTGTGGGTGTACAAAACCAAAAGATGTAACACTGTGAAGCTCTCACAGTTCTAAATCTGCCGGCTTCTGGATTAACTGTGTGGCCACCACTGTCATCTCACTGCTGCTCCATTCATGGAAACCATTGCCCCTGTTGCTCAGTTTCACTTGCCAGGATGGGGAAGTATTCTTTCCCAGGGTTTGGAGAAACCTTTGTCTTGGAAGTACAGACAGTACTCTCAGCATTCTGTCATAAGTAGGAAAACCTGATATTGTGTGGTATCATTCATTGTCTATTTCCTCAGACACTTGGACTTTGGGAAACCCAAGTGCCTTTTCCCCCACAACCTTAAAACACGTGTGTATTCTAAGGAACATTTAATGCATATGCTTTTGATTTACTTACTCTTAAATCATCAAAATATTGTTATGCAAGACCTGTTTGATGTTACAGAAACTTTGTGAACATTACTTAGAAATTTAAAAACCTTGCTTTCAGGATAGAAAACAGGAAGTTGTGTTTTCTCAAAAACATATTGCCTTTAACACAGAAAGTTTGAGGACCTTTCTGGAATCCTTATTTTGCAGAGCTCAGAGGGTTCAGATCCAGCACAACCCAAGCTCACATCCCTTATCTTCAGTGAATCAAAGCAAAGTTAGAAGACCAAGCTTGGGCTGCCACACTCAACTGAAACCCATAACCCTTCAGTACCCAGTGGTAACAACGCTTAATCTGTCTGGAGACTCCCAGACATATTCTACTAATTTCCCAGATGCTTGTTCAATATGTATTACTACAACATGCCAGCTGCGACCTGATTATCTTCATAAGTAGGTAAGACATAAATCCCTGGGTGTTAGAGACAACTTTTGAAGTTTGAAAGTACCTGGCAAAGAAAATCCACTAGAATGCAGCTCAGAAATACAATTCTGTGAGATAGATTTTCAGTAATCTAATTGATCTCCAGGTGGAGCCTGAGGTAAGGAATGTCGGATGGCCTGTGTTGTCTGTGAAGGCCTTTTCCAATAGGGGCCCTGAACCAAATCACTACCTTAGTCTTTGAGTTCTGATTCATTTACAGGTGAATGTACAATGAATGAATGTACAAGTAAATCCACAGGTGAATGCCCAAGCCAGGCTGATATACAGGCACCCACACTCATGTACACGCATGCACATGCTGACAATGTTTGCATGCTAAGTGTCCTGTGCAAACAGAAGAAGTGAGTGAGCAATCAAGAATAGAAGTGTCTAAGGAGGGAAAACTTCAGTGTACTTAACACAAAGTTCAGGACATAGTTGTTGGATGAAATGTGACTGCATGTTGCTGAGGACAGGTAATAGAAAATCTACATCCACAATTTTCAACTCTCAGATAAAAGTCTCACATGGTCCAGTGTGAAGATAGGCAGTTTGCAGTATTAGTGGCAGATAGTCATGGCCCAAGCATTCAGTGAGAGACTGCAACATACGGAGACCCATGTTCCTCAGGCCACCTGGCAAGCCTCTCCATTTTCTTCCTTCCTCTGTGACCTTGGAGCTCAGCCTACAAAGAGCAGAGCCAAGGCTGGAGAATGAGTCCCCCAAGGATAATATTCAACATCTGAGTTAATCATCCAGATATCACGGAGGGTCTACCATCTGTCAAGACTGGCATCCATGTCAGAACCAAAATGCTGGCTATGATACAGCCCCCACTCTCAGAGAGTTCACAGTCTGGTAAGGGTGAGTGGCCAGCTTCCTTCCTGTCTGTCCAAGACTCAAGGAAGTGCAAATGAAATTGACAGGACAGAAGGGGAGAAGAGCAAGATATGAAATCGGCAGCAGTAAGCGTTGAGCAAACATGAGGGCAAAGGAAAAGACAGCATGAAGAGCATCTTCCAAGCTTTAAGTTTCTGTGTTGGAGGTTGGTGATGATAGCAACAAAAATGGAGATGACAAAGGAGAAAAACACTTGAAGGTGAAGATGTCAGGGCCAGGTGTGAACCTACTTGCTGAGTATGCTAGTGTATCTCTATAAAATGGCACCAGTGGGACATGTGGGACCTTTCTTTGTTTATTTTTGGAGAAAACAACTGGCTGCCTAGAAAGTTCATGCACCAGCAGGAAAAGAAAGGAGAAGAGAGTATGGTGAGAAAGCATGAGAACCCTGGTTGAAGGGGCTCTATTCTCAGTTGGTGTGTATCAGAGTCCACAGAAACAGTTCAATTCTGTCTGTCTGAGTATGCCCAGCTCAGAACTACCAAACACATGGCTCTTTCTCATGTCTGGTCATTCTGAGTGTTCTCAAAGTGAAAGAAGAGTAATCTCACACCCCCAATAAACTAGATCAGATGTATGTGCTGCAGTGGGTAGTGGTGAATCTACATATGGAAAATTGTAGACAGAAATGCCTGACTCCAGCACTTAAATTCCATCTCACACATGGAAGGAATTGAGGAGATAGCAAACTTACAAATATTCTGCCTACACTGTGAAATATAGTGTACTGATGCATTTGGGAAATGAAAGACATGGTAGGAAAACCTCTATACAGTTAAACATCGATACCTTGAATGTGGACTGAATTTTTTGAGAGATTTTTTTTATCAGTAAGGACTTAGCCAACTGCACCAGATTCTGAAGAGAAGTCACAAGCTCCCAGCCCTGGCTCTCTAGACATATGTAAGCTCTGCCTAGAATGCTTTGGAAAATTCATTGCTTTGAATGTGTTCCAGATAACAAAGTACTTAACCCATAAGTGCCCAAATCATACTTACTTCAAAAATTTTGTATGACATCCCTGACTACCTTGAGAAATCAATCCTTGCAAATACAGGTAAAATTCACATAAGTTCTGTAATCTCTGTAATGGTTTTATGCTAAAATTAATTTCCTCAATTTGATAATCCACTATACTTACATGAGTTAATATCATTGGGGGAAACTGGGAGAAGGATATATTGGAACTATCTTTGCAGGTGGTAGGTGACCCCCAGGGATTACAATGACGTGAACTATATATAGTTAATAATATATATAATATAATATATATAATAATAAATATATTATTTTAAATACATAAAATCATTCAAAATAAAAATACATTTTTTGAAAAGTGCCCTGAGATCAGAGACTGTGTTAGTTATCTTCCTTCCAATAGAAGGAGAAAAGGAAGAAGAGAGGGGCTGAAAGGACTGAGGGAGAGAGGAAGAAGAGGAGAGAAGGAGAAGCCCAAGACATTTAAAGAGCTCTAAAATTATATGGGAGAGTGTGGCGTATCAGAAATGAAGAGGCTTTCAATTCACATAGACTCTGAGGTAATAGCCCTTTCTGTGATTTGTAACAAATTTCTTAAACTCTGGGAACTTCTATATTTACCTTTGTAATATCAAGGATAACAATACTTCAGAGGATTAACACTGATGATTTCATTAAACAGTATGTCCCAATATACCCATTATTCTGTCCATCACCTAGTAGGCACTCAGTAGTTTGCCCTATTCTGATAAATTGTCCCTGAATAACGTGTGGTTCTAGTTCTTATGTCTCATTTCTGTAGTTCTAGTTGCTAATTATCAAAATCTATCTCTCACTGTCTAATGCTTACCATGTGCTTCTCAGTTTAATTTGCTGCTTCTCATCTGCTGTGAGCTTAATTAATTCTATATATAATATCAGTCAGTCTCAAAAAATCTCACCTGTGAATAAAGTATTTGTATTTCAGCCCACAGACACTAATTTTAGCTGCTAAGAGACCTTTTTCTTTTGACCTACTTTCTAATTTTTAGCTGAGTTCCAGATGGATGAGTTTTTTAGAAAAGTTTGAGTTAGATGAGACAATGATATTAACAAATAATAAAAACAGCAATAGGCATCACTTATTGATAATTATAATGATAACCGTGCTAAGTGTTTACATACATTATCTCATTTAATTCTACTTCTACTCAGTTCTAAGAGGTAACTATTTTAAAATGAAGTATTTTATCCCCTGCCCCAGGTTCCTGAGTTAACTATTTCCAGAACTAACTTCACAACCCCCTGGTGACTCCTGAACCCCCCAAACCCCTATCAAAGAGGATACTTTAATGACATCTTCCTCCTATTCCTTCCTTGCAATGGAAAGTATTTTTAAAATGTCCCAATCCTTAGAGTAGGAGCTTTGATGAAGGAGGTGAAGAAAGGTGAGAAGAAAGAGAATGTCATCACAAAAAAATTCAACAAAGTAAATTTTAAATGTGTTATTGGATTTTTTTTAGCAATTCATAAATCCGAATCATCTAGACTAGCAAATAGGAAGGAGCATTGAGGGACTGTACAAAATGCTAGACTTTTAAAGACAGAAGGTATCAAGAATAAGGACATTGCCCTAGACAAAATGGCATACTGATTACTGCAAGGTCACTTTCTTTTAGGAGATAACAGGGTTATTAGGCAGGTTACCTAGTTAATGCCAATTAGAAGGTTCTGGATTAGCTAGTTTAAGATTCCATTCTGGGAGCACTGGAAGTGCAATTAAGTTAAAAGTTTCCATTAGGTGATATAAGGCTTAGCATGGATGACTTCATTTTGAGCCTATTGTTTTGTTTTTAATAGAAAAAGGAACAGGTAATCAAGAATTAAGAATCCTTTAAAAACCTCAAAAGGGCAACCGCCCTGGAAATAGCACTACCACAGATCCCTAGTAAATGTTTGTTGAATGGTTCAGAAGAAAAAGCAAGGTCACTTAAAGAAAAAGAACTCTTCTCCCTTCTACGTCCTGAGCCTCTTCATCTCCTGTGCTGACTCTACACCCTAGTTTATGACTAAGCCAGCCAGGAAACAGCTCTTCTCAGAGGACATGAAGCAGTAGATTTTGAATGACATAATTTCTTTTACAGTCTATCTCTTAGGAGATTCTATTAGGAATTATCTAATTTACATTTTGAAGAACTCTTGTATTTGATGACCTGATACCTGAATGGTCTTGCCAAAGAGTCTGGAGGTGTTCATTGCTCATGAGCTTACACTCACAATAGGGATCAGGCCTATGGACACAAAAGGAAACAGAGAACTTGGTCTGAATGCCATGGAGAGAATGTGCTTAATCTACCAGGGAGCAGAAGTAAGAATCCAGCAAGGTTGCAGACCTAACCAGCTGTAAAGTCAGAGGAGTCTCTATAAAAGAAGATTGCTAGGCCTTGGCATGATATTTCGCAATGGATTGTGGTGTGAGGGATGTTTGGAACAACTGTAAACAGGAACTGCTGTGTCCTTATTAGGTATAATCACTTCTCTGGGCACAGAAGCAGTTATTGAGGCCATGCTTGCAACCTCCTTTCTCCCTTCTGGCCTCAGCCTGTCCTCCTCCCTTGCTCCTAGAGGTGTACACTGAGGCTGTACTCCATGGTTGCTCTTAGAGAGTTCTGCTTAGCAGGGCCCAGGATAGAAAAAATCAGGGGTTCCATCTGGCTGGGTCTACCTTGATCCCAGCTGCTCACAAGACCTGTTTATCCCTGTCAACACTGAGCCCACTGTAGCCTCCTCCCTACAGGGTGGCCTTAGAGCTGTCCAGCATGCCTGGCAAATGCTATCAGAGCCAGAACACTGGGCAAGGGTTCAGGGGGTTGGTCTGGTGCTCAGCAGTCTGAATTTGGAGAGGTAAGAGCTCAACAGAAGGTAGAGCTATGATAATAGCAGATTGGTGTCACTGTGTCCCTGCAAGAAAGGGCAGATGAGCCCTTAAGTCAATGCCAAAGATCATTACCCAGAGGTTACTTTGATCCACTATCACCCGTACAGAGGTGATCGGAAGTGTAAATTGTGCGACAACATGGGTCAAAATTCTGACTCTGCCTCTTTTTTGGTTCATCTTACTAAGGATTAAAGTAAGCCTTGGCTAGTAGATAAATAAGGGGAAACAGAGTCTATGAGACATGTAGGTGAAGGTCATTTGAACTGTCTTGGACAAGGTGAAGACATTTCCAAAAAGTTGAGATTTAGCAGACTGAGTCAATTTGAGTATGAATATCAAAGTTTCTTTTTCACATTTGAGTTTTCAAAGTTAATGAAATAATAAAGATGGTCTTTGGCACTTAGAAAAATAGAAATAGTATTTAGGAAAAAAATTTAGATTTTCATCATCAATTCATGCATGACCCTGTTTTACTCATTTTATTTTACCATTAACAACTTGATGAATATTATGAACCCAACACAAGAACAGAAAATCACCAATAACCTGTATCTATCCAAGTGCTCCTCCATATGCCATCTCTCTGGTTCAGAAGAAATGATGATCCTGAATCCTGTCAGTAGTTTCCTTTATTTTATTTTCTGTTTTATTACATATATTTTTGTCTAAAAAGTAACTTGATTTATTGCACTTGTTTTTGAACTTCATAAAGAAGCTATACCATAGTTATATCACTAATATTTATACATACAATGTGTAGCTTAATATCACCTGATAATACCCTGTCATATGAAGATTCACCGTCTATTTATTCATTATCTTTGGGCATGAGTTGTTTCCAGTGTTTTTGTTATTCAAAAGACTGATGTGTGAACCTTTGTTCATGCAACTTACACAAGCTGTATATATGTCATAGTTACTCTTGCGCTTATATCTCAGACTGGAAATGCTAGGCAATGTAGCTTATAATTGTTGACTCTTCAAGATAACATCAAAGTGTTTTTCAAAGTAATTGTATCAGTGTGATAAAGATTTGAGACCATCAGCAGGAAAATGATTTTTCAAGTCATGGAAACAAATGAGTTTGTCCAGGAAGACAGTAGAAAGTAAGGTGGGGGAGGGGGGAGATGAAGATTGAGGTATGGTTCTTAGGAATATGTGTGTTCAATTGTGTGCAGAAGAAATAGAACAAAACAGAAATGGGTGGTCAGAGGCTAAGGATCACAGCCAGAGAAAAGTGAGTCAAAACAGCAACAGAGAAGAGTTGTTTTGTTTCTTTAAGACTGAGGCTAACAGCATTAAAAGATGCTGCAGATACTGACTTGAAAAGGATACAGGTTGAGAAAAGGTCAATGATCTTTCAGAAAACTATCTGTGGTTTTGTTAACTACTAAGGGTGAAAGCCAAATTTCAAAGAATTCATAGGTGATGGCAGTGGGTAGTAGAAATACTGTAATTATAAATACCATTTGTATAAGTTTCAGAGTGAAATGAGGATTAACTGTAGACAGCAGATAGCAGTATTGAGACATGATTTTTAATATTTTTATTTTTTAGTATAAGGAAGATATATATGTATAGAGAGAGAGAAATTCAGAAGTAGAAACCAAGAGTAAGTCAGAGATTGAAGAAGTTCGTTGTAGACAAAGGCTTTTTGAGGATTATGAGATAGAGTAATGAGAGCTTAAGATACAGGGGCTTTCATCATTGAGTCCAGAGGCTGAGCTGCTGAGTGCTGAGAGGAGGTTGCAGATGGAGAAAAAGATGTAGATGCCGGCCATTGGACTAAAAAACCAGAAATCTGGACTAACCATAGCATTTTGTACATTGCAATTTTATAATCTTCATGAACACCCACTGGCAAAGGTGTTACTAGAGCCATTATATAAATGACCAGATTCCCCCAATTTGAAGGAAGCAGCATTGAGATGTGAACCAAGTCCTCTATCCCTACATTCTCCTCTTACCACACACATACACTCTCCATCCTCCCCTCCCCATATGAGCATCTGCCCTTGCCCCTCTCTGGCAGCTGGCAGCATCTCCTCCCTATTTCCCAGCCTAGGAGAAGCAGAAGCCTGTTTTCAGTTAAAGCTCGTCACACTCAGATTCCTTTTCCATTACTCTTGTTTTTCCTCTTGAAGTGTAACATTTCCAATTAGCTCTCAACAGGGGAGGAGGCCTGCATTAACCACCCCCACGTGGGCATTGGGGGGGTACTGCCCCAATTGCCAACTGCTGACCCTGGAGCTGGATGCAACAGGAGCTTCCTGTGCTTTGGGAAGGAAGGTGACCCTGGGGGCACTTTTTGAGGCCACCTCATACATTTGCTCACATCTGGGCCTAAGGTCTTTGAAGTGGAAATTCTCCTAAGCAACTTTACTGATCCACTGATAGCCTGAAGACACTTCAATTAAGCTTGTCTGGGGGGAGACAAGGCATTTGTCTCCCTCTATCTTAGAACTTAGGAAAAAAGTTAGAAAATGAGGACTGTTAAGAGTCTCATGAAAATCAAGAAGATCCCCGCTGGCTCCCCACTTTTACACAAACCTCCATTGCCTAGAAATTCCCCCCAACATTACAGTAGGCTGTAAGTAAGAATGTTAAGGAGTCCCTTTTCCCAAAGCAGAGTTTACATCACTGCCCACCTCATGTGAGAAAACACACCAGTTGTCCTTTGACTCTGAGCAGTTGACTCAGCTCAATCAGTCTGTGGGTCAACCACACACACAATAAATTCTAACTGGCAAGTCAAGATGAAAGAATGACATTTCATGGGTCCTGATGGTTGGTCAAAACTATCAAAACTCTAAGCGCATAACATGGTTGTTGACGGTTGGCAGCAATGAGTGCTTAGAGAGGTTTTATGAACGAGGTTAGGCAGGCTGGGCATGAAGCCAGGAGCTTGGTGGTTGCTGTGATGCTGCCAGGTGTGAAGGCCACAGTCTTGTGTTGCGCAGGAACCCCTCTGTGCAGAGGTCTGGATGCCAGCTCTTTGTCCACTTGGAGCTTCTCTTCAGGAATCCTTGATACTGAATTTGAAAAGCTGGAAATTCATCTGATTGATTTTGGGGTTGGGAAGGGACTCGAAGCAATACCCTTCAGAAGCATGAAGAACAAACATCATGAGACCTCATTATAGTCAACTGGGTAGTGGTAGACAGCAGGGGATGTGAGGAATTTAGCTTGAAATTTAAAGGGAAGGCTGCAGAGTCCTGTCAGATCTGAGACCCAGTAAACACTTGACAAGTGAAGGACATAATGCTGCTTGTAACCCTAAGTAGGTTACTCTAACCTTGAAACTCTGAGGCCCTTCTCCAGGGCACCTGGATCCAATTACATCCGACCCTTTCTACCATAGAAGAAAAGCTGGGCCTGCCTCTGATTCCCTGCCTGACAGCACTCTGAGCAGACACTTGTCCTCTGAACTTACAGGAATTATAGGTGGTAGAGGGGACCCTGGCTATTGACATTTACACTCCAAAAATACAGAAATGCATATATCACTGTTCCATATTTTAGAACTGCCTGTAAATTTTATCATCAGCAACTATTTTTCCCTCTTCACTATTTGCCCTGGAAATACATGCCCTCAGTATCTACACACTGAGCTGTCTATTTTTGTCAAGTTTTATTGAGATTTAACTGACATCGCACTCTAAATTTAAGGTATGAAATGTGATGATTTGATATGCATATATAGTATGAAATGATTACTATGATACGATGAGTTAAAACATTCATCACTTCACATTGTTAGTGTTGTTTTGGTGCATGATGAGAGCTTTTAAGATCTACTCTTTTAGCAATCCTCACGCAAAAACATTAACTTTAGGCACCATGCTATATATTAGAATGTTATAATTTATTCATTTAATAACAGAAAGTGTTTATTCTTTGACCATCTTCACACATCCCCCACCTTAACTCTTGAGCCCCAACACCTGACAATCCCAAATCTACTCTTGCTTCTGTGAATTCAGTGGTGTTAGAGTCACACCTAAGATAGCATCTGTCTTTCTCTGATTATTTAGCCTAATGCCCTCTGTACGGTAAATTAGTTATCAGGGTTTTTCACACCTTTCCACCACTCACCTCTATGACTGGCACCTGTGGTATTGCATCCTCCTCCATGATTGAACACACTTGGCCTGATAGGTGTGTGCGTGCCTAAGTGTGGGACTAGGAGGGAGGGCCTAGGTGGAGGCCCACCCTGGGGGAGGAGCTCAAGTTGCTCTTTTCCTGCTCACTGGTTTCCCCCTGTTCACTTTTAAAAAGCCTGTGCAGATGGTGCCAAAAGCTCCAAAAATTTGTTTCAAGCTGTTAGAAGCGATGGTGAACCTACCCAGGTTGGGATGGCTACAAATCACCCTCAAAACTCTTTCTTGCTACAAATAGGAGAATATCATTTTTTATGATTAAATTGTATTTTATATATGTTGCATTTTCTTTTCATATTAATTTTATTGAGGTAGCATTGGTTTACAACATTGTGTTTTAGGGGAATATAGGTCACTCATCTTGAACTGTGTTTTATTACACAGCACCCACAGCCTGGGTACCATAATCTTCCACCATAGTTTCAAAGTGTATGTAGAGTAAATGAGTTAATCAATTTGTTTACACCACTAGCCTCTGGGGCCACCACCTGTGGAGTGGCTCATGTTAATACAGAAGGAAGTGGGTGAGGAGCACACACACCTGTAATTGTGGGCACCTGGGTACAAAGAGCTCAGGTGTGTGCATGTGCTTGTAAGTGGACATACCTGCACCTAGAAGTAAGGATAAAAGTGGCAGCAGCGCTAGCATTACTACTAGTACACTGAGCAATGGTGTGGCCCAACTACAGAAAGAGTTTGGGGTAGATAGAGAGATATGTGGGGCTCTGGGATGTTATCTGCCTACCTTCCAGCCCCACTGCCCCCTGCTTTGCCTGTCTGCCTGCTTGCAAAACAACTGCCCAACCTGCCTGCCTATGTGCCCAATTCCCTGAGAGCATTAAAGCCTATAAAATCCACAGGGGCTCTTCCAGAGACTCTTCCCGAGCCAATAGAGAACCTGCCCTGTACAAGGACTTGCCATATGATAGCCCTCATTTTCTGTCCATTTATCTGTCACAGACTCTGTTTCCATGTCTTGCCTATTGTGAATAATGCTGCTGTGAATATGCAGGTGCAGATAGTTCTTTGAGATATTGATTTCATTTTCTTTAAATATATCTCCGGGAGTGGAATTGCTGGATCGTATGGTGGATCTATTTTTAATTTTTGAAGAAAACCCATATTGTATTCCATAATAACTGCTAATTCACATCTCCACCAACAATGCACAAAACTCCCTTTTCCTCCACATCCTCAACACGTCTCTTTTTGATAATAGTCATTCTAAGAGGTGTGAAGTGATACCTCACTGTACTTTTCACTTGAATTTTGCAGATAGTAACACTGGAGACCTTTTGATCTATCTACTGACCATTTGTATAGTTTCTTTGGAAAATGTCTGTTCTGGTCCTTTGTTCATTTTGAAATCAGATTGTTGGG
>PVHY01003288.1:8740-64718 GCA_004024945.1 Uropsilus gracilis | reverse complement strand
GTAAACCTTCAAAAGAGAAGCAGAATTGATCCGGGTGGAAAAGATAGATGCTTAAACATGGATATTAGTGGGGGAAGGGATCTGGGGTATTTGTTAGGGAAAGCTCCCTGAAATAATACTTTTATACAGAAACCTAAAAACTGAGAAAGAACCAGGATTAAAATCATCAAATGGAAATTCTTTCCAAGGAAAGGAGCCAGAATTTACAAAGTCCCCAAGACTGAGTTTGTTCAACAACCTGAAAGGAGAATAGTGACTGAAGCTTGTTTTTTCAAATATAATGAGATATTACATATAAAATTTTGTTTGCTTTATTTTCACTTAATATAAAAAAGCATTTCCTATACTTTATTCTTGCCCAGAAAACATGTCTTAATGACTTAATATTCCATTAAAAATGTAATATAATTTGTACAACTATACTCTTCAAAAAAATACTGTTTCCAAATTTTGCTTTCACAAATAGTGGCATCACAGCTTTATACATCAGTGCATAAATATCCATACATAAATTCAGATATTTATTTTTCTTCAGGAAAAATTACCAGAGTAGAATAACTGTTTGGTGGGTAAATATCTTCAAACCAATTGGTCTCCTAAACATTGACTTATAATACTCTTTCACCAGAAGCATATAGAGCTCATTCTAGAGGCAGTAATAATTTGAGCAGGATTTTAAATGTAAACTATTAAATAAAGATTCTTAATGTAGGAAATAATTAACTTTAAATTACTGAGAAGTATTGGGATAGAAGTTGCTTCGAACTATGCAAATCCCAGTATATGTGAGAACCAGTATAAAACAAGTGTTGCCTAATATCGTTATATGACTTTGGGAAAATTGTTTCTATTGAAAAAATTAAAATTACCTCTTCAGCTCATACTGTATACTAAAATATATTCCAGATGAATTAAAAAGGTAACTGTAAGAAAAAGTGGGCCATAAAAACTCTCTAAAAAAAAAATCTAGGTATACGTAATTAGCATAGGAAGAGCAAAGTCAAAAGTCCAAGAGAAAAAAAGATTGATGAATGTAACAACATACAAATTCAAAACTTTCCTATTCAACTAGAACTTTTCCATTTTCATTTTTGAAATCAACATAACTATCAACAAAAGTTTATCCACTGAGAACAAAATGTGTATGCTGGGCCATTTCTTAGAACGGCTGGCTGATGTGCATGGGGTGTTTTTCAGGCTCTATAGGTAGTTCATTTGCCTTTTATTGTCTACTTTTGTGAGGTACTTACTAGTGGTCTTCACCTCTGAGATGCCCAGCATCACCAATAATAAGCCGAATATGGGTGGCTTCCTAGGACACTGATTGAGCCCAAGACACTGCTCCTTACACCCTTCAAACAGCTTCTTGATTAAGTGGGGCCTGCTCATCTGTCCAACCTCCCTCCTCATCCACAGTAACAGAAAGGATTTGGTGATCTCACTGGTCCGTAGGCCACTTCATGGACACCAGTTCCTTCTGACCTTCTCCTCTACTGTCTAATCAAACCAGAAGACCGCATAGAAAAAGAAAATATTATTAGAGTTTGTGTTACAGATCCAGGAATGGTCTTCTCTGGGCTGAGACAGATAATATGTTTATCAAGAAAGATGACACTGTTGGTCGAGTCCTCTTCAGGCTGTAGGATAAACAGAAGGAGTCATCAGTTGTTCTCTGGGTTGGTCCGCAGGCAGGACACCAGCACGCGGCCAGGCAGCATGGGCTCAGTCCACCTCTGGAGAACAGACTGCTGACTTCACTTGGCTTCTAATCCTACCCTAAACAGACTCCTCAGTCACTGGCCTCTACAGATTTTATTACACGAAGATACTCAAGGATGATTGTGGGGTAGAAAGAAATGATTTCTCAGTGAAGACTAAAGAGACTAAATATGTATGATATAGCTAAACATGGAGTAAACGCTGGTCCCTTCAGCTCCTTGGGAACCCTGCTGGGCCCAGGCTTTGTTTAGGCTGGCTTGCAGGCCAGAGATCACGAGATGGCGCCCGGGGCATGGCCATCATCCATCAGCCACTTCTTCCCCATTTACTTGTGGAGAGAGCTCAACCCCAGACCTGAGTTCAAACCCCAATATCACTTAATAGCTTTGTGGACTTTTCTCCAAAGTCTCAGTGTTATTTTCTGTAAAATGGAGATATTTCACACTTCTTAGAAATGTTTCAGAGAATAGTAAAAGGATTAGTGAACAATTGTTATTCACTTAATTTATTTTAACTTCAGTTTATTTTTTTTCTGACTTCCCTTTTGTCCCTTTTCTTCTTAATAATGAATCAAAATAATAAATACACACGGTTGAAAAGACAAAAGAGAAGATAAAAAAGCAAGTTCACTTATTCTACTCTTTCTAAACCAGGTCTTGCCCTACAGAAATAACTATTAAACATATTCTTCTAGTAGTTACCCACATACTCAGTATGTTTATTATAACATTTCTAATATATATTATTATGCAAATGATAAAAAATCCAAAAGTGCAAGAAAGACCATCTGTGGCAGCCATGAATATGTGCCTTTCAGGAGTCCAAGTAATTGACCAAGGGCCCAGGTGCTATATTCTGAAATCCACCTCCATGTACAGAGGCCACAATTGTAACATGGCAGGGGTATTTAGACAAGCCTACTCTTGGGAGAAGCCAGATTTCTCAGAAAGGCAACTTGCACCTAAGAACCACAGAATGAACTTTGCTGGAATTTAAGTTGTATTCATCTAAAAACATTGAAAGATTTTTCCTGCCTGGACTTCCTTCTTGACAGAGCTGCATCATGTTCTCCCAGAGGAGATTGAGCCCTCTGTCTCCTCCCCCGTCTTCCCTCACAGATGTTCCCCCAATAAATCTCTTGCATGTCTACTCCTGTCTTGTCATCTGCTCCTCAGAGGGCCTAGCATAACACTGGTGCCAGGCATAGTCTAGGAAAAGGGGCAGTAAATGGGGTGCTCAGGCAGATTCCCTCAATGACAATCGATGGCCAAGATGCTATGTGTGTCACAGATGGTCCCCAGCATGCTGTGGTGAACCAAACCACTAAAGATTTCACTGGAGGTGAAAATGTCCCCAGGGAGGGAGATAAACTAACTGATACAATGAATCAAGCATTTGAAAAGCAATGGGAGAAACAAAGTGTCTAAAATATAGTGAAGTGTCCTGATTGCTGGAATGAGTTGACTCCTGGGCAGAAGGGTGATGAGAAACTCAGAACCTTAAGTAAGCTGTTAAGGATGAAACTTGAGTTAGAGGCCTCCCTAGCAGTTTACAGAAATAGTGCTGAGTAGAATTACCAAAACCCAAACCTGATAGTCAGGGTTGCAAAGCTCCAGAGACATTCAAATGTTTAGCCTAGGTAGGTGAGCCATGCTAAAATGCTGGAATCCCCAAACATGGCATGATTCCATAGTCACCACCCTTTTAAACCTTCGGAATTTTCAGAGGTCTCCCTCGCTCCTTCGTAGTTATAGGTAGTATATCTCTCCTCTGCTGGAAACTGTTGCAAGTTTCCTTCCCCAGTGTGAAAACTCCTCAGAAGATGCCCCCATCGCCTCTCCTGAATGACAGACCAGTAACTAGGACTAAACCCCAGCATCAGCTAGCTGGGGAAGTGCTAGACTTCATAAAGGGAGAAAATGATTTTATATATCTGTATACTATAGCTTGTTCACACCACAAGTCAAATGAATATCTTTGTGATAGGACTTTTTGGAGGGCGCTTGATTAAGAATATTAAAGTAGAAGATTGGATTAGTGGGATTTAATCAATTTGGAGACACTTTTTTTTTTCCAGAAACAGGATTTAATATCATGGCCTAAATTTCAGAGGATGAGAAAACTTCAGCTAGGGTGACTTTTAGAGACTAGGAGAAAACAAAGGCTAATGCTGAGCAAAGTAGAAATGCCCAGGCTGAGCAGGGAATAAAGAAGAGAGTGGGGTTGTAGGTATGCATATATTGAGAGGTTGGTCACCATCAGAGGACATTCCTCAAGCACTCACCAAGGCCCTCAGAAACATGATGGAGAAGGGATACCAGTCCTTTGCACAGGGTGATGGTACTGGACTGGTTGATGTCATTATGGGGTTGATAGACCCTAAGATAAATGAACCAGGTGGTGACAGAAACCAGGATGTTCGGGGGTCAGCTAGGAGGTCTTGACCAAAGGGGGCTGGGAGATGCTTGATTGAGCATTGTGTCCCTATGGGCAAAATAGACAGGTGGCCAGCAAGGAAGCTTACTAATATCTCTAATCAGACTAGATTGGACGTGTTTAGAGTGGTATGACCACAAAACTAATATCTGTATTCAAAAACAATAAAATGGAGGAGCAGGAGTTGAAGGCAGTCACCTTTGTTCTTTACATTCTCTGTTTAGAGATTTCATAGTAATTCTAGTTTGATTCTCCATTTTTGTACGTCTTTAGTTTTTGTTTCTTGGAATCTTTTGAATCATCTAGTTGACCTTGATGTTCTGGAAGTTCACAGGTAGGTCAGTGAATACATTAGCTCACGGTGGGACCTTTCAATCTGAGGGTGCATGTCTTTCAGTTCCATAAAATTCTCTACTTGTAATTCTTTCATAAAATTTTCCTGCTTCCTTTTAAAAAATAATTTACATATATATATTTCACATCTTTGTATTCCCCAGGCTATATCCACCACCTCCCCTCCCTGACCACTCCCACCCATCCCCCGCCCCCAGTTGTATACTTTAGTTTGGCTGTTAGCTTGTTTTGATTTTTCCTCTTGGCCTTTTGTTTGTTTTTCCTATATCCCACATATTAGTGAAAACTTTTGGTTTCTGTCTTTTTCTTTCTGACTTGTTTCTGCTAATAGGATTTCTTCTAGGTCCATCCTTGTTATCTCAAATTCATCTATTTTGTCATTTTTAATTGATGAGTAATATTCCATCATGTATATATACCACATCTTTTTTATCCATTCATTTGTTTTGGGACAGTTGGGTTGTTTCCATGTCCTTGCAATTATAAATAGTGCTGTAGTGGTAAATATCTGGGTACAGGTGTCCCTTTGTATAAGTATTGAGGTCTTCTTTGGGTAGATTCCCAGAAGAGTGATTGCTGGGTCAAGTGGTAGCTCCATTTTTATTAGTTTGAGGGTCCTCCACACAGCTTTCCATAGTGGCTGGACCTTGTCTTAATATTTCTATTTTTCAAATATACAAATGATTGGACTGATATTTTCTGTCTCTTTCTATTTCCTTTAAATTTTTGGTTCTCTAAATTCTGCTTTCTGGGAGATTTCACTTATATTTTAATTTTCAACTCTAAAGAGGACTTTAATATTTTATTTTTCAGGCAACCAGAGTTTTAAGTGTTTTAAAATAACATCCTATTTTTGTTTCACTTAAGCTCTTCCAAATTGTTGTATTCTCAGAGAGATTTGAGAAATTATGACATAAAGAAAACAAGATTTGTACATACTTTTTACAGATGTTGTGACTCTCCTGTCTCAAATCTTTTCATATCTTCATGTTAATCTTCATGTTTCTCGCTCATCTTTAGATGCAAGGTCATGGATAGATAGACATTGTGAGTTCTGTGTACAAAGGTGGGTTAAATCAAAAGAGAGCATGTAGGGGTAAAGGGAAAGTAGACCATTATATTGTGATTTTAAGTGCCAGACATGTCAATTTCCACAGTAGTTTCCTCACTTTTCCCCCAAATAGTTTGTTTATTTTCTTTAAAGTAGACCTCTCCTTTCTACATTTTTGTACACAGTTGGTGTAGGAGAGGGGCGGGATGATTAGTACATTATGGCCTCTGCTTATTGTCCCTATATCGAGGCCTCTGCTCTCCTCTGAAGTCTCAATCTGCTCTGGGCTCTTGGGGGTAGCCAGCTCCCTCCTTGATAGGAGCTGTCCCTACATGTGTGTCCCAGCTCTGTCTCATCCACCCTGCTCCATCAGTGACTTTCTCTTTTATCTACTTTTAGTCTTTCATGAATAAATAGAAATGTCGTATGCTAGTTTTATTGACTAAAGAAGATTGATTATTTTTATTAAAAAAAAAACTTTTCATTATAGTATCACATTTAAAAACAAGCAGTGTAATAGTTTTAAAAGAAATATTAAGACTAAAATAGATATTGAACTGTGAGTATACAAATCACTAATATGTTTAAATAAGAAATGTTTCCTCTAAAAAGTAGAGAAATTATTTTTAATTATTCCTTTAGTATTTGCTATATTTTAGGGGAGGGGAGGCTTAATGTGTACACTTACTATCATCTTGAACCAAAAGCTTGACCTTAATATCATTAATCTCTAAAGACTTAATTAAAATCACAAATGATTAGTTAAAATGATAATGTCCTATTACCTAAAACAAACACTCACAAATTATAATTCTCATACAATCTGTTCTCTTTACTATCCAGTTCTAACTCCTATTACATCACCAAGGTTAATACAATAACTGATAAATCAATCTAAGTTGAAATCTCTACCTCCTTCCATAAAGCATAACTCAAATTTTATCAGTTTCATGCTCACAAACTTTTAGTGCTCCCTATCACCTATAAAAGAAAAGTTAAAAAACTCCCTAGTGTTCAAAGTTTTCAGTCTTCTGAGCAAGCCTATTTGAATGTCACTTGTTACATTGCTTCTTTGCCCTGGAATGTCCCTACTTCCCATTCTCCAGCTTGATGTCTTACTCCTTTTTCCCTCGAGTCACACCACAACTGAAGCATTACTTCCTTCTGGAAGACTTTATAAACTTTTTGTTTTTGTTCTCTCTCCATTTTTTCCCCAAAATCTCCCAAACTCTGGGCTCCCCCAGGACCCTGGATGAGCCTCTCTCAGAGCATTTTCCCATAGGCCTGTGGAGCTTCCTGAGGGCAGCCGCCAGCCTCATTCATCCCTGTGACTCCAGGAATGGCTGAACATAATTAGACAGGCTTTCCTCTTTTTTTAAGAAGTATCCCCTTCTAAGATTTCCGTGCAGGCATCTGGCACTGCATTTAATGTTCGGCACATGATAGCATTAGGAAACTCTCTGATGAATGATTGATGTTACTTATCCCTTTTATTGGATGCTATTTATACCCTGTCCTTCCCTAGAGAAACTTGAAAAACCTACAGCTTACCATGGTAGTATAAACCAGATACAGTAAATCTAATAAACTAATTTATGCTCAAGCTCTAATGGAAAAGGATTGAAACTCAGGCTCTCAAGAAATCATGGCATTTGAACTGAGGCTCTTTGAAACCCAGTCTTTATGACCCTGACAGTGGAGCTAAAGAGACAAAAACCAAGAAGAGAAAGAGGGAGGCCAGGGCCAGAGACACAGTACCAGCAGGGCAATGTCTAAATAAGCAGGCCATCCCTGCTCAAAGACCTTAATGATGACCAGAATGCAGTTTTCCAGAAATGTACTAAGGAGTAGAATAAGTCCTTAGGGGCCAAACAAAAAGGTAAGTGTGAATAAATACAGAGAACTATCCTGATCTTTAGATCTCCTCTAGATGGTGTTGCAATATTGTTTGATTAATTAGGCCATTTTGGGTAAAAGTGTGTGCTGTTTAGAAGGCCAGATTCACTAGGTAATAAACTAAGTGCCACTTCTTGCCATACATTCCTGTCAAAGAGTTGCACAGATGCTCTGAGCTAGGCAAATCCCTTTTAAGGGAAAATGCTGGAAGGGAAATGGAAGCTGAATGCACATGTATAAGTTTGGATGATTATGCACACATACGTATACACATACACACCCCCTGGATATTGGATTAGACATTGCAATAAAGGCATCTTTTTTTTTTTTTTTCATTGCTTATGTTTCTCTTTTCAGTTCAGGAGTAGGTGATGCAATCTTTTCCCTACAGGATTAACCACCCAGGTTAATCAGAGTTTGTAGCTACTCACAATTTTAACCTAAGGCCTCTCAGGTGAAGAGTAGGAGAATTTGGGCTCTTGTGTTGGAGGCCAGGAACAGAGGGAGATTTTCTAGTTTCACCACTCTTCCCCCCCCAGCTTAGCTTTTCTAGGTATGATCCTCTTGTGGGGCCTGGGGGCCTGGAGCCAGGAGAGGGGTTAGCAAATGTTTCCCCTGAGTGTTTCTGAGGGATTCCTGACAGAGCCCATCAGAGCTGCCTTTTATCACTGCTGCACGCTTTAGTGCATCTGTCATGGCTCGCAGACATCGTGTTCCCTGCTGGATTAATCCTGCCTGCATTCATACCCAGGATGTGGGCCACAGGGAGGGAGGGCGCCAGAGCAAAGGAAGGGAGGGAGGGGGAGGGAGGGAGAAAATATGGTGAGAGGAGAAAAAGAAACTTTGAATGTGTCTAGTGATAGTCCTAGGGAGAAAAAGGCAAATCGATTTACAAAAATCAGGGGGGAAATACCATTAGAACAGATTAAAGTTATAAATCTGAAAATAAGACAGGGGATTGAAAAAAGAAAAACAGGTAAACCAGAGTCTCAGAATGTGAGGGACAGTGGACGTGGGAGCAGAGAGCCTCAGGCTAGCACCAGCACTGTCAGAAATGCTGTGTTCCTTTTTTCTAGAAGATCATAGAACAGAGTGATGGTTCACAGATTCCCTCTCACTTGTCATGCACTCAGTGAGGGCCTACTGCATGCCCCTAGTGGAAATGTTCTTATGGACTCAGTTCTGCCAGCAATGTACTCTTAGACCAGGAGAGGAAGACTTAATATATCAGAGCCTCAGCTTTTACCTTCTGTAAAACACATATCCAAACCAAACCTGTTAGGAAAGCACTTTGGCATTCCCTCCGTGAAGGGAGTTTTCAAAAGAACTGCTGCTTTGGTTGGTGATGAACTCCACTTAAAGCAGTGTCTGTGCAGCTTAGTGCCACTACAAGCCTCCCCATTGGACAGGCTGACACTTGAATCTCTTGCAGGTGTTAGCTGTAACAGTTTATTCCCTCAAAGAGAAACTAGAAGCATAAACCCATGAGATCTCTGTCATTCTGAATAAGCATCTTCAAGATAGACTGAATATAATTCATTTCCATTCCTCTCTCCATGTGCAACCTGACCCTTAGTAAGTGCTTAGTTAATTGATTGGGAGGTATCAGGAAAAGCGTGAGAAAATCCATAAACATGAACTGAGCCTTGAAGTAATCATGTACCTGCTGCCTTCGGCATACAGAAGTTCTCACTAAGGAAAGTTCAGAACATTTCTGAGAAGGAAAGGAAGAATAAGGCAGACCACCTAAGCAATAATACATGCTGAACTCCATGAACAGGGTCTATCCAGTGTTATCACTGCCTCCCAACCTTTTGTTTATTTGAATTGCCAAAGGACTAGTTGTGTGTGTGTGTGTTTGTTTGGGTTTTTTATGTTTGTTTGTTTGTTTGTTTGTTTGTTTTTGAGACTAGGTCTCACTATGTTGCCCAGGTTAGTCTCAAACCCACAGACTCAAGTGATTCCTAGCCTCAGTCTCCCAAGTAGCTGGGATTACAGGTGCGTGTCGCTGCAAAGGACTAGTTTTGACATGTAGGTTCCCAAGGTCTCTGCTCCCAGAGATTCTCATTCAGTAGCTTTGTGCTCTTTTATCCTTGTATCCAGCAAGGACTTCTGCATTTTAAACAAATACTGCCAGTTTGTTTGTTTTTTAGGTAGTCTGCAAACCATACTTGGAATCACAGGTCCAGGGATTTGGAGGGTGGCACGAGTATGTGTAAAGATGAGGCTTGAGTTGGTGGGGATGATTTTGGACTCTGTCCAGGAGGGGAGACCTCCAGGATTTCTTAGCAGGAGTGACAAGGTCAGCTCTGTGATGGAAATCAACTGTTCTTACTAACGTTCAGGGCATTTTCTCTTTGCTTCTGCTCCATTAGATATCATTGCTTCAAGGGCCCTGAACAAATAGTGTTCCATGAAAGCCTACAGGTTTTGTAGGAACCAGAGTTCCAGTTACCAGTGGAATGTGAAGTTCACAGGCCGCGTTCAGGCTTGCAAGGAGAGGATTAATTAGGTAAAAAGGCAGTTGCACACATAAGTGGGTGCCCACACCCCAGTCTGGCCTGGTGTTTTGGTGCACTCATTCAGACATACAATGCTCTTTTCAGTTCTAAGCGCCACCTCTTGAAACAAGTTAAAAAGCGAGTTCCAAGTGCCATGCCCAAGTGCTCTGTTTTACACAGACTAATGATCACAGCCTTCTGTTTTTATGGTCCTGGCAACCAGACTGGGCTCCCACTGCTAACGATACTATAGAAAAAGATTGCACCACCAAACAGCTGACTGTATAGACTGCTAAGTGCTAAAATACATGTTTTCGGTTTTTAAAAAATGACTGCTTTACTGAAATTATGGCTCAAAATATTTGTATCTTGTGGACTTTCTTTCCATCATTGTGTTTCATTGTATTGGGACAGTGAAGTTAAAATGAACATTTGTATAATATTTTTTCCTTTGAAAAGCTTTTTTTCATGTACTATCAGTCTGAATTCCCATAATAACCTTATGAGATAAGTATTATCATTATCCCCAAGAAAGCAAACTATAAGCCTTAGTTTTAAGCGATACAGCTGGAAATTATGGCTCCGGAAACTACTATCAAGTTCTGTGCCCAAGGAGCTATGATTTACAGATACTGGAGACCCCTGGCAACCAGAATGCAGCTACCTTGCTTAGTTTTATGTTAGCCCACACCTTGACACCCTGCACCATTCCACACCTCAACACCGTGCCGAGTCATAGAAGCTTTACAGTTGATTGCCTCAACATATTCAGCATGTTGCTCATTGCAAATATCTAATAGCAAAACAGAAGCAGGTAAGGGCATGGTCACATCTAAGCTGATGGCTGACTAGACTGGAAACAAAATGACTGATAATAATTAAACATGAAGTTAGCTCTAATAGACAAGAGTCTATTAGACTCTTCCAAGTTACCTTAGAAGTAGATGGTTCCCATGTCTATAAGTGCCTTAATGTATCTATGAGATGATGTGATAGGAAGCAGGAAGGAGAGGAGATCATCATACCAGAGACAAATGTGACAAGATCACTTGAGCTCTGCTTGGGGGATAGTGTGGCCCAGCCAGTTGACCCATACAGGCCTACTGGCATGAATAACTCCTTTTCCCATGATACTAGACTCCACCCAACATTTGGACCAAAAAAAAAAACTAAACTCTTGTGTTACTTTCATGCTCACAGAGGTAATTCTGGGATATGACTTCCCTATCTAAGATGTCTGTGGAGTCTCTGAGATGCAAGTCCCAGGTTCTCCAGATGATCCCCAACCTGACCCCTGGCTAAGCACTCACCTCCTCTTTGAGAACATCCAGAATGAGTCATGGAGGTGATGGCCAGAGTTCTAGAATGAACCTCATCATTTGTGAAGACCCCCCGCTAGCCCATGGCTGTTGGCATAGACTTTCAGTTTTTAAGTAGAATGCCTTAAAATGAGAAATGGTGGTTTTCTGTTATGCTCAGAACAGGAACAACAACAAAACATTTTCCACCATTAGCCCTGTTGAGTCCTTCTGAATTCTTTCCCATTCCTGCTGTGCATTTCTTCTCTCTGAGGATTTCGTACATGCCTTTCCACTTTTCTTGCTTGTGTTTCTCTCACCCTTTAATGCATGACCCCACTCATTTTTTTCAACTTTGTATTTTAGGTAACTTTAAAGAAAAATTGCAAAAATAGTACAATATACATATACCTTTCATTCAGCTTCCCTCTTGTTACCATCTTTAACAATCAAGTTGGACAATCAAAACTAAGAAACTTACATTACTAAGAACCTAACATTAAAAACTAATACTACTAACTAAATTATTTATATCTTATCAATATTGGCATTGATGTCATTTATTTTTTTCCTGTTCTATAATTCAATCCAGGATCCCCCATTATAGTCAGTTCTCTTATCTCCTTGGTCTTCTCCATCTGTAACGGATCCTTAGCCTTTTCTTGATCTTCACATTTTTGTGACTATTGGTCAGCAATATGATAGAATATTCTTTAAATTGTATTTGTCTGAGGCCTTCCACAGAAGTAATAGAGCCTTTTCAAGTGTATCATATTGGGGTATATAATATTAACATATCTTTTTCCCAGTGATATTAATATTGACTATTTGGTTAAGTTGGCATCTATTGGGTTTCTTCACAGGAAAGGTACTTGTAATTTAAAGTTAGGTGCATGGAGTTTTTGAGATGCAAGTCCCAGGTGTGTGCTTGTATGTCTTATTTCTGCTCAAGCTTGCTCACTAGTTTTAGCATTCATCAGTGGGTCTTAGCCTGAAAAATGACTGCTACAGTATTCTAATAAAGATTTTCTATATCCCTAAATGCTTCCATACATATTATTTGAAATATGTTTGTAAGAAAGAACTGCTCAGTCTACCTCATTCAGATATTCATTGATATCAGTGTGGATTGGTGGGTATTTCTTTTCTTCTATGGGTTATAACCCAGTATAATTGCCATCTGTTATGTTGCTGTAATTATTTCAGCTTAGCTTTCAGGTTGGCTCCCTTGCCCTTTCAACATACCCCTGTCATTTTTTGACCACTTCCTTGCATTTTAGCACATGAGGTACTTCTGATTTATCTTGATTTATATGTTTTTTTATCTGATTTATATGTTTCCTGCCCTGGTCCTGGATTTTAAACATTTTTCCCAAGAGTTGCTATTTCCTTTCATTGGAGAATATGCAGAAATTAAGACCTGGGTGCTTACATATGTTCTGGGTCATTGCTTCTGGTAAATGGCACAGACAGAACTAGGAAAAATGTCGATGGATACATCCATGGATGGAACATACTATGTATACACACATTTGTGTCTCTCTTTTCCCTACCTCTTTCTCATGCATATATTTGAAACCATGAGTTTTTAATGATATCTCTGACTCCATACCAACTTCATTGTAGTCTCCCCCTTTTTCTTCCATCTAAGTTCTTTCTCTGAAAAGTGAGAAGTCTGGCTTTCAGTATCTACAGCATTTCTAATTATTTGTTCAGTTCTAGAATGGACATAAAGTAGTTTTAGAATTGTTAATCTATACCCCTGTGAGAAACAAATTTACTAACTAGATTACAGTATTCATGTACAGTTCTTTTTGCCTTTATCCTGACAGATCCAGTCAAAATGTTGCTTTACATCAGTTTTTTCTTCCCTACTCTCCTCATTATGGTTGATATTTACCTGTAACACAGTAGATTCAACTGTTATGGTTTTGTATTAGATTTTGGGTTCCCTCCTCATCCTTGCTGATTTTTAAAAATTTTATAGGCAGTCTCTTCATGGTGGGTATGACTCTCAATTTGACAACTGCAAGTATTGCATTTTAAAGTTTGTTTCTATGTTCATAAAACTAGAGTCTTTATTCTTGCTGTAAGTTTTTAGTGATTTCTACTTATTTTTCAAGATTCATTATGATAACTTTGTGAATTGGTCATTGCTGAGCTAGATAATTATCAGTGTTTCTATGATTTACATAAAATAGCCCAAAGCTGAAGGGCCCAATTGAAGCCACTGCTTCAAATTTGGTCCAATCACTATTTTGTGTGCTTTAGAAACCCTTACCTACACAGTCAGATTGACTGTACTGGCAGTCTACACTGGCCTGTAAGCCTGAAACAGTCGATGGCCTATGGGACCAGGGCTGGAAGGAGAAATATTATGGGTAGAGAGCTGCAGTTCTTCTTCTCTTCCTTTCTCCTTTCCTCCCTTTCTTCAGTAAATATCTACCCACTGTCTACCTCATCCCAGCGGTTTTGCAGGCAGTAGGACTACAGTGGTGATTACACCCAGGTCCTGACTTCAAGGTCCACAACAGATGGGGAAAATTGAAAGTATCCCATTATGTGAATGACATTCCCTGCAGTTGAGAAGTGCATGCGACAGCCAAGAATACTTCAACATAAGCTGATGCAGTAAGTGTTCTGATATGGAAAACACCAAATGATAATAATGCCTATCACAAGGTGGGAAGCTATTGTAAGCCAGGAGTATTTTTCCAGAGGAACAAGTAGGGTTTTAAGGCAGAAGGTGGAACAAGTAGGGTTTTAAGGCAGAAGGTGGAAAAGATTCTCCAAGGATGGAGTATCTTAGAGACTCAAAGACACGAATGACCCTGGGACTGTGGGAAGTTCTGTATAGTAGGGGAGAGACAGTCTGAGCTAGGGAATGGTTAAGATGCCACACTCCTTGCCAGGGATCAGTGTGAAAGGTTTTATGTACCTTGCTAAAGAGTTTGACCTCATTCTAGAAATAGAACGATCAGGGAACAGTTTTAGAAGGAGGTAAGGCTATGGCATGATCAAATCTTCAATTTCTAAAGATTAGTCTACCAGGATTTTAGAAAAGGAAACACTCATAGAGGCAGCTGGGAGTTAAGATGACTAATAAAAGAGGTTTTGGCTATATTCTGCATCAGAAGTGATGAGAGTCTGGGTGGCACATTATTTTTCTTCTAAGTGAGCAGAGTTTTCTACTATTATTCATTTTCATTGAAGATAAAACATAAGAATGTTTCATTACTCACTGGAGTAGAAAGAGACAGTTACAATTGGGGGTTTGAGTTTTGTGTGCTCAGGCAGCTTCTGTGGGCAGTCCACAGCACTTTCAGTAGACACCTTGCTGGCACCATCCCTAGAAACTTGGTGTGGTTACAACCCTGTGAGGATCACCTGGCTGCTTTGTATAGGAAAGTGAACTAGACTTCCTCACTCCCAGCCACAACCCTGAATTTTCAGTTCGTACTGGACTCTGCAAATGATGTGACCTACCCTGTGTGTCTTCAGTGATGGGAGAAAAGATTGGGCAGAATAGCCCCAAGTCATCATCTTTGGGCAACAGTCCTTTCCTGAGTCTCCTCTGTCAGCAAAGGAGTAAGGCATTTCACAGTGGGAACTCAGAGGGCACCACACAGATACCAGGGCAAAGACAAATTCTCTTGCCATAGCTTTATGGGAATCACTCAAACCCTTTCTTGGTGGGGCCAGCAGAATTTGAGCTTGACTCTTACTAATTGCGACCAGACATTCAGTAGCTGGGCTGCACAGACCCAATAACCTATCAATCACTGTGAAGACACATATACTTCCAAATGATTTTGCAGGTAAAACTGGAAAAATCTAAATAAGAATGATCATATCAATGTTGATTAAGATATTATTAAGATATTGCTGATTAAAATATTAAATGTAGTTAGATTAGATATTGTGCTATAGATGGGGGGCATCTTGGTAAAGAATATATGGGATCTCTGCTACCTCTTATAACCTATATGAATCTTTATTTTCAACTGAAAAGTTTTTTAAAAAGTTGTACAAGTAAAATTTAGCCAAATGCTATCATTTCAAACAGGTATTTGCAGCTAACTCTAGAATGCTGCATTAAGGACATGCAACTTTGTCTTTAAGATAAAGCAGCCTTCAGTTGCTTTACACAAGGGTCTGGTGTTTGGTTTTGAAACTATGGTTTGGCCTCAGGTGTAGTCCTAATTATTGGTATCCTTTCCACATTTCAGACCACATTCATCCCACACACTTTATCTGCTAGGAAAGAGCAATTCAAATGTACCAATTCTTTATTCATTCACTTGATATATGTATATGCTGGGTGCCTGATGAGTACTGTGCTAAGTACTAGGAATATAAAGATAACGCAGAGTTGCCCTTGTGGTTGATGATGATCCAGCCAACGGGGACAGTCAGATACACTCACAATCACAATTGCAGGGCTTAGGATAGATGTACAATAAAGGTGAGAAGAGAAGGTTGCATGGAAGCACTTTGCTCTGGGGAGGAGCTCTGGGCAAGTGTTCCCAGAGAAGAAAATTTCCAGCTAAGGTTTAAAGAGGAAGTAGGAGGTGAATGCATGCAAAAGGGAACAAAGGATTGAAGTTGGAGGGTGAAAACTTGAGCAAACTGGGACCCATAAGATAGTGTGGTACTTTGAGGAAGTGTAGGGAGATGCTGAAGAACAAGAAAGCAGGGAGGTGGACAATTAGGAGCCAGAATGGAGAGGTGGACTGGCCCACGGCAGGAAAAAGTTGCCCACTTTTATCAAAGGAGCTGGGGCACCACTAGAGAACATCCAATATAGTCAAGTAACAGATTCTGTCTTTTCTATATCACTCCTGGGAAAAAGACAAAGTTTTATGGGTTTTTTGTTTGTTTTGTTTTAAGGAATGAGGGAATTAGTAAACTCTGATTAACTTTCTTGCTCCTGCCTTAACCCAGGTAGAGATTCATAGGTAAGACACTTCTCAAATTGGGAATTCAGCCCACTGAGCCTCAAACAATTCCATTTTATATTCGATGGAGCCAACCAAGAGCAGGCAAGATGAAACTGGTTTCTGGGTCTTAGTGGAAGAGGTAGTGGGGAGACTCCTAAAACAACAGCAGCTCCAGAAACTACCTTCCTCTTAGCTGTGTTCCACATGTCCTCCACTCTGAGGGTTGTTCTCCAAAACCGGGTGGAATAGAGTAAAGGAGGATATAACTGGTTTTCTATTACTATGGTCAAAATTCCTAACAAGTCCCAGTACCTCACGAAGGTGAGATAAAATAACATAGGGGAGAGAGGAGAGCGAGCACACTACCTGTCTCTAAGCTTGCAACTGCAGCTCTGGCTTTTGATTCTGCCCTGCTCAGGGCCCAGAACATTGATTCCCTCTGTGGAAGCATCCCATCACTAACAGCCCTTACAGGATGTGTGAGAAACTCCTTCCCTCTTAAATGGCTGACTGAACAAATTTAACGGAGGCTGTTACCCACTGAGTTTGGTATCAAAGCTCTGAGATCCAGTTCTCTTTGAGTTTTCGCTTTCATCTGGAGTCTCTCACCCCCTGCCCTCTGCTGCCTTCAGCTGCACAATATCAAACAGCTGGAGTCTGGGCAGCTCCAAGATCCTAGTTTCTCAGCCTAACATATCAGAGGGGGTGGGGAGAGGGAGAACAGATGGAGAGAGTTGAGAAAGGTAGGGGTTTCATGTGTGACTAAAATGGGCCTGTTCTTCAGAAAATCTGATATCTTGGAAAAATGAAGTCTCTTAAAACTCAGCATCAACAGACATATTGCAATTGTCTAAGATTCAAGAAGTGTACAAAATCATGCATATAGCATGGCTCACTGAAATGGCATTGGGTCACTCTATTTTCTATTTCTCTGTTCTAACTTCACCTCTGGCTCACAGTTTTGTAGAACTTATATAATTGTTCTATAGACCAGTTCTATAGAAGTTTTATAGAACTTATATAATTATATATGCCAAGAGTTATATTTCATGCATACATACACACACATATAACCCCCCCCCACACACACACACACACACAGACACAATGAGTATGGCAGATAATATAAGCATGACATGGGAACTGACCTATGAGAATAAACACTAGGCACAAATAACTGGCATAGTTATATCAGATGACCCACTAAGAGTCATGTACTCAAAGAGATACTTTGTACATGTATACTGTAACCATCCCATCCTCATGGCCAATTGTAGGGGCAAGCACCAGGCTCACCAATCTGAGTAGGTTCTTTATCAGTTTAGCAGTTACACAGATACACCAAGCAGGGCATCTTCACACTCTTTCTCTGAACTCTCTCGCTCTCCCTGGCACTCTCTCATGCTTTTGTGCCCCTTTAGCTCCTCTCTCCCATGCACACTCACACATGCGCACACCCACTGGGCCACACAATCATAGAGAAGACACAACACCCCAGGTGTTGGATATATAGGCTACTGAAGAAAAAAGCCTGACTAACTCACATACCCAACAACATATTATTTCTACTCTTTACAGATGAAAATAATTGGTTTTAGGGTGTCCAACCTCACATTACTTGAACAAGACTGGATCCAAATGCAGATTTTTCTTGATTAACACTATTAAAAATGTTGATCTTCTGAAAGCGTGTTCTTCCATAGGTAGTCTTGAAATTATCTGGAGACTTGTCCCTCAAACTCAACAGAATGCATGGCCAGGATGAGCATCTGGGTTGGCAACACTGGGCTAGAAAAGTCAGGGATAGTAGCTCAACTTGTATGGGAGTAGATGGCATAGTACCAGGCTCACCTATAATTCTGCCTGAATCATGCAATTTAGAGTTTAATTATATGCTGTCTTGCATTGTTTACTAATTGTTGCACAGGTAAATCTTATACTTTCATTCATTATTCTTCATTCAGTCATGAAATATTTTAGAACAACTGTGCAAATTCCTTCTCCAGAGGGGCAGGCAACTAACTCAAAGAATTCATTAATGACCCACTAAAGAGCATATAAGGGCCAAGTTTCCTAGCAATAAATTAATGAACTAATATTTGCATTTTTCTTGAAAACATATTGAGATATTGCCCAAATGAAAACTCTATATATTCAGCAGCTAAATATTTTAACCGGGAAGTTAAATTCACAAATATTTTACTTCTAGTGCTTCTGATCAAGATAAAAGTCTTTATCCAAACATTAGCTCTGAGAACAGGAATGTATACAAAAGCCAATTTACTAATTACTGTTAACTGTGAATATTAGTATCTAGTCTTTAATCTTAACTCATACATCAGAACTGCATTCTCTAAAGGTATACACTGCTTGGGCTCTTCTATTAATTGCAATTAGTGAGTTACCTTAGTAACTCACTAAGGTAAGTACGTTATCTTTGAATGCACTTGGATACTCCTTTTTTAAAATTCATTTGGAAGCCCACAAAAGATTCCTTAATGATTTAACAAAATTCAAGCATCTACTAAATATGTCTTTCTTACTCTGTGAAGTAGCCTACAACTCATCAAACAGTTGCAGGGAAGAGAGGGTATATTACCCTGGAAAAAACTCCGTTTTAAAATTAGTTCTGCACTTCATTGTTGCAGAGTTTAGGCAAGTTATTAAATTTCTCTTATCTGTAAATGGAGATACCAATCTATAGCAAAGGGTTGTTGTGGGAATTCAAGATTGAATGTACATACAGAATCCAGCAGAGGCTGTGAGATGTATGTGCTCAATAACCGTTAGCTTATTTCTAAGAGGATTGTTGGAAAGCTCAAATAAGATCACTAGTATATTTAAGTTTATATTGTATGCAATTATTGTTCAACTCTTCCCACTTGAGCACTGTCTCCACTGAAGTGAATATTTGGCAGTTGTTTTCTTTATCTGGGTAGTACAGTCATCCAAACTGAGTAATTCAATCAAGTCTCCGCTTGGGCCTGTGTGTAATGATCTCATTATTGTTGAGTGAGATCCGAGAGATGAAAATGTACATTGGAACCACTAGAGGACAATTTTGCAATATCAACCTAAAGCCATTAAAATGTGATATCTGTTGATCCCAAACTCCTACTCATAGGAATTCACCTTAGGATGTAATCAGAATTACAAGACTTATGACAAGATATTTAGTAAACTATGATGCATGATCACAATAAAAATGGAAATAATCCAAATATATGACAATAGACAAATGGCTATATAAACAATATTTATGATGGAATAGTACATAGTTGTTTAAGTTAAACTTTGAAGGAGCTTTAATGACAAATATGCAGGAAATAATCACATTGGAAGTTAAATTTTATTTTATTTTATTTTATTTTTTGAGACTAGATCTTGCTAATTTTGCCCGTGAAACCACAGGCACATGTTGCCCGTGGGACTATGGATTCAAGCAATCCCCAGCCTCAGCTTCCCAGGTAGCTGGGATTACAGGTGCGTGCCACCACACCCAACTATTTCCTGGGGACTAGGTCTTTCTATGTTCCCCTGGGTGGGACTCAAACCGCGATCCCCAGTCCCAGCCACGACTCCATAAGCTATTGCTTACAGGCACGCACCACCATGCCCAGCTAGAAAGTTAAAATTTAAAAGCAGGATAACATATAAACAATGAATAGAGTTTTACAAAATGGGAACCAAATCAATGGAGAAACTGGTTTCTCCCTACATCCCAGATGCAGATGCATAAGAAATAAAAATTAGTATAAAATATCAAACAAACATTCAGTTTTTATCCTGTTTATATTATTTCAATATCCTCCAGTTCTGATTGATTTGAATTACGAGTTTAGTATAAATGAGGTATGCATTTATATCTATGAGAAGACAAAAGGAAAAATGGCCAGAAAAAAAAACTTCACTATGTTAACTGGGCAGTAAATTTAAGGTGATTTTTCATCCCTCTGTGCTTTCCTGTAGTTTCTGAACTATCTCCAATGAACATATTTATAATCAGGAGAGCAGATTTATATTAAGATGGAGGAAATTGTCAAGTCCCTATTTCTCATTGCCTGCATCTTCGTCATTTCCCTAGTACGATCCTTGCTCCATAGACCCCTAACAACCACGGAGTTCCCTGTATATGATAACAGGAGAGTATTGGCAGCACACTGAGGAGGGTCCACCCCTTTCATACTGTCACTCTCTGGAATTCCTTCCAGTTCACTCTGCACAAATTTAATGACACAGTGACTTACATAGTCCAACAATCCCTGCATCCCCTCTGCCAACATAATAAATGTGATGATCACTTCCATACTAATGCTCTTTTCTTGGGAGAAGCCCAGAAGGGAATTTGCCAGAGGTAAATCACCATGAACTGAGAATGGAGATTAGCCTAGACTCTATCTAAATAGGGCCAGAGTGGCATGGGGAGGGTTAACCAAGGGCAGCTAACAGAGAAGGGAGGAGGAATTAGGTAAGGAACTGGCTCCAGGCAAAGGGGAGAGTTCAGAGATACAGTGTTCTTATAGAAGTACTTAAAATAAACAGTTATGTTGATACAAAGAGCCATAAAAATAATCAAGTATCTGAGGTGCCAACAGTTTGCTTGATACTGCAGAAGCCTTCTCAATTAAGCTGTGAGCTTAATTCTGTCTCAACTCCAAGAGAAAGATGAGCAGATAGGTTCACAGCTTGGGCTAAAGGGAGGTACAAGGCCCACAAGTCTTTCTCCTGATTAAATAGTGTTGTAAGGACTGCAATCTTTGTTTTCTGTTGTGCTGACATGTTGACTCAGCACCCAGGGTGTATGGATCCAAAGACCAGATGGAGGCAATGGAGAGTCCCCAGAGAAAGCCTTAGGAGAGAGAAGGTAAAGGGGTAAGGGAGATACTGAGCAATTGAGCAATTCATAGTTTATATAGGAACACAGAACAATCAGTCTAAGAATTTCCTGCACTCCCTTCTGTTCTCAGTGGAATCCCACATTGCCAGGGGGGAGTGGTAGTTTCTTTGAAAAACAGGCAACTGAAAATCCTGCTTGGGGTTGTGGAGATAGGGTGTATTTTCTCTGCAGTAAAAGGTTGGCTGACCCATTCCTTTGGGAATTAAGATTTCTGTACCTTGGGTAGATTCCAGGCCATTGTGTGAGCATCACAGAATGTGATTAATCAAAGCTGCTAATCACTCAGGCTACGTGGTATAGTTATCAGGACCACCACTGTATATGCTGTGGACCAGTGACCAAAGCAGGTCATGAAGTGACGCATGACTCCAGTATATAATATACTGAGTAAATGTTTCCAATGCCCCTTTAAACACTTTTAGATTCAGATTCGATTTAAATCATATACTCAACATAAAACATGCAGTTTTACTGATGAAAAAGAAAACAAAATTGAGGCCCAGAAATGTTAATTAACTTTGTCAAAGTCACACTGGGGCTTCCTGACTCCCAGTATAGCTGTCTCACCCCAGGGGGGAGCCCAGCTTCTTTATATCCCCTGCTCCTAGTCTGCCTGACCAACTTCAGGAGGCTTCCTCACCGTTTAGGGCACAAATTTGAGATTCACTTTGAACAAATAGCTTACAACTCAGCGTCTTGCTTTCTCAGCTGCAGTACTCAAGTACGGACTAGGTGCTCCTTCAATCTGTCTCATCTCTGATGAATATTATGCCTGACTTCTCAACATCCAGGAGAGTGTTTGTTTGTTTGTTTTTAAATACTGGACCAGCAGCATCTAAGAACTTGTTAGAAATGCACTTTCTGAGAACTACACAGGACCCACTGAATCAGAAAATCTGGGGGGAGTCCCAGCAATCTGTGTTTAATAAACCTACCAGGGGGTTCTGATGCAATTCAAGTTTAAGAATCTCTACTCTGAAAGTTCCTTTTTCAACACTAAAGGGAGGGTGTAATACACACACATCCACACAAGGAGGTAACTGAACTTTTCCCTGCGGCCACTATCCCTTTTCCCCATCCCCCCATGCTCCCGCATCCTAAATGATGAATGGAGGTCAGGGCAGGGCGCTGTCAAGGAGGACAGGGCTAACCCTCCCTCCCCAACCCACCGGCTAGGTCTGGAAGCGCAGTTGGGTCTTCACCAGATTGAATTCCCGGTCATTTTCTCCGCAGTCACTGCTCCACTTTTTTGGTTTTGTTTTGGGGGGTGGGTGGGCGGGGTGGGGGTGGAGGGAGGAGATGGGAGTGGAGGGGCCTGATTAATAATAGAAAGTTGGCTGCAAATCATCTGGCCAAAAGTTTGTTGGTAGAGGATGGAACAGACTGCTGAGAAGGAATGTCAGGAAAAGCCTTCGGGAGAAGGGTCTGGGCCAGAGGAAGGGCAGTGTGTGAGAGCTAGGGTCTCAGCTGAAGTTAGAAAACGGGAGGTTCAGGGGAGTTGGTGGCGGTGGGAGAAAGGCGGAGGGCACTGCTTCTGATACTGCGAAGAAGTTGAGTAAGTGGGTAGAGCGAAGGCACAACAGAAAGAAAGAGGGCGTTAGGAGAAAAAAAAAAACAAAAAAAATAAAGCTGCCCCTGAATTTGTGTCCCCCCCCCACCCCCCAGCTTCCTTTCCAAGTCTTTCCCTTTGCTCCATTTTGCTCCTCCCCCTCCTCCCCGCCTCCCCTGCTCCCCTCCTCCTTCGCCCCGCGCGGCACTGGGAGGCTCCTAAGCAGGAGAAGCAAAAGAAGGAATTGTTTGCGAGCTCAGTCATCCAAAAAAGCTTCTTCCATATGGAGGGACCGGCTGCGCCGGGCGCGGCGTCTCCAGCCTTGTCCGTCTGCTGCCGCCGCCGCCGCCGCCGCGGCCCCCGCTTCCTGCCGCGGGGACCCTGAGCCCCTGGCCGCCGGTGTCAGCCGCCGAGCGCGCACACGCACACACGCGCACACACGCACACACACACACACGTACGCACACTCGGGCCAGCCGCAGCCGCACGCGTCCGCCGCACGCGCCCCCCTTCCCGGCAGGCAACTTCTGGGTCCCAGGCTCCTTTGTTGCTCCCGCTGCGGCCGCTCCCGGGTTTTGCGGGTCCCCGGCCGTTCGCGTGCGGCTCGGGAGTCTGCGGCGCGCGGCGCTGTGTGGCCCTGTCCGCGCCCACCACGCTGGCCCCCGGCGCCGGCTCGTCCTTCCCAGGAGCCGGCTGCAGCGGAGGTGAGTCACGTCGCTGAAGTTTGTTTTCTTTTCGTAAAAAGTTGTGTTTATTTGTTGCTTTGGGGAGGAGAGGGGCTGGGGGGCGGCCGCAGGCCGGGCGTTGCTGGGGGAGCGCCGGCGGGTGGCCAGTGGGGACGCGCCGGCGGCGGGAGCCGTCCGAGCGCTAGGCGCCGGGACTCCGACTGGGGCCGCTGGCGGGGAAGGGTGCACCGAGCTCGGGGGCAGGGAAGCTGGGGCGAGGCGGACCGCGGGGTGCCTCTGCGCGGGGGCGCCGGGTCACTTTCCCCGCGGACGCAGTGCGCCCGGTCGTTCCCGGAAGCTTCTGGGGTGAAGAAGGGCCGGACAAGCCTCCAAACTTCCCGCGAAGGTTGACACCAGTGCTTTAGCCTTTTGCGCCAGGCCGTGGGGGAGCGTTCATGGAACCCCGGGGTGGGCACGTTTATAGAACCGTCCAACACTCAGTTGACCTCTTGAGGGCTGCGGGAGTATCTGACTGACGTTTTAAGAGGAACATACCAAGACGAGGGACCTAGCGGACCGGACCCGGAACGAAACAGCCCCAGAAAGCATCCCTAGCCAGAGCGTGGAGGATGAGACTGAAGTGGAGTATCCCTAGGTTCCTGTAGGGTGGAGGGCAGGGGAAGCAGCGAGAGGGAGAGAGAGAGTGTGTGTGTGTGTGTGTGTGTGTGTGTGTGTGTGTGTGTGACACAGAGCGAGCGAGTGAGCTAGAGAGAGAGAGGGAGAGGGAGAGAGAGAGCGAGTTTTTGAAGTGTCCTAGGATTGTGCCTTTGGGGGTTTTGTGTAACTGTAAGAAGGTGGTGGATAAGAACCTGGGGGAACCCAGGAAAATTTTTCTGCCGGATTTTTCAAAGTCCTATTTAGTTCTCACGGTGCCCCTAGTTTGCTTTTCCAGGTGACAGGCGACTTTTAAAGGATGGGCAAGCTGAGGTGTCAATCAAGCTTGATGAAACCTAAGGAGCCCTGGGAATTGTTTTGTTTTGGAGGTTGGGATGGCAGTGGCAGGGTTACTTGAAGGCTGTCCCGTTCCTCTAGAGATGTGGCAGTAGAGCTAAGAATACGGAAACCGCACACCAGCGAGTCCTAAACAGGCACTTTTTGAGTGTGGTGGGGTGTTGTGCTGTTCCTTCATCCCTTCTGGACAAGGTCAGGCTGTTTTGTGGAAACTTTTGCCCCAGTCTTGCCTCTCTGAGTGGAGACTGAGTGAAAAGTATCTTTTGGTGCCAGGTCCTTGTGCCACCTCCAAGTGCCTGTACTCAGCCCACATTTGTCGTCTGTTCTTTGTTTCCAGAACTTTGCAAACCTTTGAATGAACGTCATTTTAAAAAGTCTTAATGCATAAGCATTTCTGATTTATTCCATGACATCACAGTCCACCTCTGTGAGGGTTTTTTTTTTTTTAATCCCTTAGGTTACAGCCAATAAATCAATCTCTATTTTCTCAAAGGCAGCTTGGAAAATATTAAATCACAGTGTTGTTGGACTGAAGTGGGGACTGGGGCACCCATAACATCTGGATGACCTGTTTTCTGAACTGTACTTAAGGGAACTGAGGCAAGAGTTTGGCCATTTTGAGGTGTGTAACAAGTTTCCCAGGAACATTTCTGAGGATTTATAATTGGCACTTTTTAATGGTCTCATAATTGAAAGCTGTAACGTTCCCATGGTAATCTCAAAGCACCTTAAGGTCAGTGGGACACAGGCAAGGTGGAAACAGTGGCTGAATTATGATCTCCCTGCCAGATGAAATTTTGAAGTGAGTTTATGGAAAGAGGTAAAAATGAAAGAAGTGAAAGTTACTCATTTTGCCAGTTTGTTGACATGCCTATCCACACATAGATTTATTACTTTGAGTTTGGACCCTTCAGGAGACTGGAAGCTGTCAACTTCTACGAAATTCGAGGACTGAGATGTCAGGCAACTGTCCCTTTCTTTCTCTTTTCAAGAGATCTCAGAAGGGTAGCGCTGCCAGAAACATTTTCTTGGGAGAAATTCCCCCAAGCCACAGGTGTTGGCTTTACTTGGGAGTGGAGGTTAATAGATGGCTGGCTCCTCGACCACAGCTGGGAAGGGAAGGGGTTGGAAAGAAAACAGGGGACCCTGCTTGGCTGTTAATTAGTTGGTCAACTTATGAGAAGAGGGTACTTTATGTCCTTTCCATTCTCCAACTGGGTCCTGAGAGTCTTCTTTCTTTGAAGTACTCTTTCAAGTCACTAGGCTCCCAGCTCAGCTCGTTCCAGCAACTTACTTGTGGTTTCCATGACTTAAGAAGCAGGAGATTTTACTGACATTATAATTCAGTTTACTTCCTTAGGGACCTCCATAGTTTCAGCAAGGAAGTCAGTCCAGTGGTCACAGTGTTCCACAAAACCCTAGCAATCTGGGTTCAAATCTCAGCAGTCGCTGATATGGTCAGTGAATAGGGTCTCTCTCTGTCTTTCAAGTTAGTCGAAAGAAGTCAAAGAAGACCCAAGATAATTGTCACTAGAACTTGATGACCTCTGAAAAAGAAACTTTGAACCTGGCACCAAACGATATATACATGTGGTGTATGCTTTCTTTCCTTCAAGCACCAAGCCTTTTTGCTATCTGTAAAATTTGAGAGGGCAAGGGAATGGAAATTGGGGAGGGAGAGAAAAGAAAGTGATTTGTTGTATTTAAAAAGATTTATCATAGGAAACTTCTTGTCATCTCCATATTTCAATTCAGCAAATGTTTATAGTACATCAGACCCTGGACTGGGAGCTTTCTTGTCCCAGGAGAGTAAGCTTTCTTAGTGAAAGGGTCGTTCTCTAAATTGCCCCCTTCCAATTTTTATTTATTACTCAAGCCTCTATAAATAATAAAGCTTTTGATTACCCACAGTCCCATGCTATAACTCAATCTGTTTTTGTTCATTCATGTGCATACATACTTTTCACATAGTTGTGATAAAATCATCCTTAATCATAGCCATACCACCCTCTACATTTTGGGACCAAAGACTCAGAGAGCTCAAATATGTCCAGCCATTCTGCTGTCAATAAGAATGACCTAGTACCTAAAAGTGCTCCCGCATGGAACCTTACCCCCTAATATTTTCATCATTCATGAAGCTGAATCAAATACTGGGATTTGGGGCTAGAATAGTGTTTGCTTTTAAATAGAGATCCATGTTTTTAAAAATGCCTTCCTACTTAGGATTTTTGCCTCCATGGAGCACTCAAGCTTGCTAAGAAGTGTAGAGGGAAGGTGGAATGCAGAAAGTGGGGTTCAAAGGATTCAGCTCACTTAGCACTTCCCTTAGAATTAGCAAAGCTGAGTTAGAGCCTTGGCTCTACCTGTCAACTCTGTGCACAGGAACTCAAACTACTGAATGAATCAGATCCTGTATCTCCACTGTCACTGAACTAGCTCTCCCAAGTTGTCTGTTCTTCCTGGTGCTTTTATTATTTCACCCTCTGTACCACCATCATCTCCTTTCCTACTACCACCATGCTTGTTCATGCTCTTGACAATTACTGCTGACACATGGCTGGACTCCCACTGTCTTCCGGCTGCCACCCCACTCACTCCTCCATCACTCCCATAAATGAATAACCACCCAGATTAAAAATAGGTGAAGTTTCTAATACAGATTTCTCAGCTGCTTTCATGTGACTGGGTCCCACATCATGACACCATTGCCTCAGTTGGAGTCATCCTGACCTGTCCTGTAGTGTATTCCCAGGTTTACTCCTTACTTGCTGCATAATGCCTTAAACTTTTCCTTGTAGAGATAGTTGATGAATACTGATGAAAATGGACTCCTGGATGCAGAGATTTTGATTTTGTAAGGTGAATAGACAAATGTTATGATTGTTCTTGATTTCTCCTTTCATTTCTAGGAAGTTAGGTAACTAGATATTTAAGAAAGTCAATGATCTTAGGAAAACTGCGTTTCCTCTGTAATTCATTAAAAAGTGTCTATAATAGCTGGGCACAGTGGCGCGTGCCTGTAAGTAGCAGCCTAGAAAGCTGCAGGGACTGGGGATCGCGGTTCAAATCCCGCTTGGGGCAATGTAATGGGACTAGTCCCAAAAAAATAGCTGGGCATGGCGGTGTATGCCTGTAATCCCAGCTACCTGAGAAGCTGAGGCTGGGGATTGCTTGAATCCATGGTGCCCTGGGCAACGTGAGCCTGCTGTTCCATGGGCAAAATAGTGAGACCTAATCTCAAAAAAAAAAAAAAGTGTCTATAATAATGCCATTATAAAAAGCCACTACTTTGAAACTGTTTCTTAGTTACCCAAAAGATGTAACTTCTCTTTCTCCTCAGTCCCAGAACAAGCTTCCTGGAACTCATGCCCCATGAAGTCCTATCAACACTCACCACACCTGAGGCTAGCAGCGGTGAAGTAGAAGCTGAAGGTGAGGATTTCTGCCCCTCTGCTATCTCTGGCCTGTTGGGTCAGTCATTTTTTTTCAGGTTTTGTGTTGTACTTAATACTGACAGCTTCTCATCTTTTAGTATTGGGAATGTGCTGAGTTGAGTAGACATTGGATTAAACTGGTTGATTCTTCTTCAACTCACCTATTTAGTCAGAACCTGTAATGACCTCTTTGCCCTGAAGTGGCCATGTGAACCTCTTCTCCCTTTCTCTCCCCTCACCCACCTCCTCACAGTCCTTGTTCATTTGGCCATGTTGGGTACAACCATTTACTTTTGGATTTGGAGTGTGAAGCTGCTGTGGAGAAACCCGGCTCTGGCTCTGGCTCTGACTCAGGAAGGAAAGCCCTGTGTTTATGTCTCTGTCAGTGTATTAAAGCGAATGCCTTGTGATCTGATGTACTGGGCAGTGTTTATCCCACAAAACTCAGAGGGATTCTATGTCGTCCTATCTTTTGAAATAAAGTTAGGAAATAATTTCTCTTTTCCTAATGGTGAATTTGGCCTTATCTTCAAAGAAGACCTTTGATGTTTGGGACAGGATTATTGGGCAGTAGAGGAAATCACAGGAGAAAGATCAGAGCCAATAATACACAGTGAACTCAAGTCAGCTGCCAGAGAAAATGTTGAGGAAGGTCTCAACTAGTTCTCTTGGTTAGTTAGGAAAGCACATCATGTGGCCAGGGTCAGTAGGATGGAATGGAAAATAACCCAGATGAAGCAGAGCAGCAGAAAGTATGGCAAAGGGATGTTTATTCTCCAAAATGAGTTGGATAGCACTGGACAAGATGAGGGTGATGACTTGTGAGTAGACTGGTGCCTTCATTCTTTCAACAGATTTTATTAAGCACCCACTGTGTGCCTGGAATCAATACTGGAGCCCATGCTGTTCAGAATTCTATTACTGAAGGGAAGGGAGACATAGACCCGTGGAGTACAAACTCCTGTGTTCAGTCTGGGCCAAGTAAGAAAGTCTTCGGAGGGAGGAGAGTCAATATCTTAGGCTGAATCTTACAAGTAGGGCAGGGCCTGTAAGTACTGAAATGTTTTACCTCTACATGTTCATTATTTTCTCCCTGAAAACTCACTCTTTTTCAGCAGACCATAGGCTGCTCCTCCTTGGGACAGAGAATTTTTTTTAACTTAAGGAAAGTTAAAAGCTGGAATTTCTGCATTGAATACAAAGTCTCAGAAACCTGAGTCTTAAGACAATTTTCTAAAGCCAGTTACTAACTATCTTTCAGTAGGGAAGAGGAGAAATGAGATTTTTTTTTTCTTTTTTTGTCCATATTGGATTTTAGTAAAGATTCTAGAAATATTTGCCCAAATTCAGCTTTGTACCTTTCAGTTCCATGTGCCCTTTTTTCACTGTCTGCAATAGATTTGCATGGCTTTGAAATCATTCCCAGAGCTTCAAGTGAGGGGACATATATTTTAGGGACAAACAGAAGAGACTTAACTCTCCAATTGCCCAGGAATGAGGAGAGGTGAAAATGTCACCCAGGATGAGGGCTACAGGTGAGGAAAAGTATGTGGAACTGACTGACCTTAGATGTCTCCCACCCAAGGTCACCAAGATTGTGCTGGAAATGGACTCTTGAAGTCCTGCCCTCCCTTTCCTTGACCTTTCCAGTTCTCCACAATAGACCCAGTCTACTGCCTTTACTAGTCTGAACTTACCCAGCATTAAAATCCCAGTAGATTTATTAGGTATGGGTCACAGCTAATTGGAGAGGAAAATTGGGGGGTTCTCTTAATTATCTCACAAATCATTTCTCCTCTTGATTCTCTTTCCACTTTTCTGTCTAATGATTATCATCCCACAATGGGATGATGGTGTCTCTTCCTTTTTATGTACATATGCTTATTGAGGGGAATTTCATCATGCAATCAGTCACCACCGTGCTTTTTTTTTCAAGTGGACCCCATAAAGTGATGGCAACTCACAGCTTTTTACCACTGACATTATGAATCATTGTTTTATAGTAAATATGTGATATAAAAATCTGCTGTGTTAAAGCCAAGAATTAGATTCTAATGGAGCTTCCAAAGAATAGGCCTTCAAAGAAGACACCTGAACTCTTCCTGGACACTTTTGGTGGTCTGCCACTGAAAAAGCCAAGACAGCTTCAGGTGAAAGCCCCTTAGTCAGGTACTTTTATTTTCTACAGCTCTGTGTTGTGCAGAGGGAGATGGATGGTGAGGCCTGGCTTCAGCCTGTCTGGACTGTGGCAGCTTGCCAGCGAGTTTCACTGGGTGGTCTTTGACAATGAAAGAGAGGAGGGGTAGGGGAGCTCAGCTCTCCTGCCCAAAAGGGAATAACAAGGTTGGCAACCGAGCCCCTTGTCATTGAAATGCCACAAAGGTCTGAGTGGGGGTGAAAAGAACAGGTTGCCAAAGGTGGCATTGTGATGGAGTTAATTTTTGTTCATCTGATTTTATGAATGAAGCCTAGCATTTATGCGGCGAGCCTCCCTCCGGAAGGGGGTGAGAGCACAAGAGCAGCAGGTATCCTTCATCATGGGAAAGAAGAATTATTCTTCTCGGTTATCACGTGGAGGAGCAGACCTCCCAGTGCAGCCTCTTATCCTGCCACTCAGAGACTCAGCCATGGAGCTGGAGGGCAGCTACCCTGTCTTGTCAGTGGTAGGCCCTGTGCAGGACACAGAACGCACCACACCTACAGTCCCCCAGCAGTCCTGTGAAGGTAGGCCTTATAATCCTGCCCTGCAGAAGAGGGAGCTGACCTCATAGCTGATAAGTAACAGAACGAAGACTTCATTCCAGGGCTGCAGATTTTTTTTTCTGCAAAAAAAAAAAAAAAAGCTCAAGCTCTCCTCCTTAAGCAAAGCCCCCTTAAGGCTGAGAGAACAACTGTTTCTTTTGCAACAGAAGGGGCAGGCTGAAATCTTTATGAGACTTGTCTTATAAGACAAATTGAAAACTGGAAAAACTTTGAATGATGAGACACAACTTGAAAACAGGAAGGTTTTTGAATGACTGAGAAGCCGCAGCATGAGGGGATCCAAGCTTTGCACCTCAACTCACATCGAACTTTGCAGGCAGTGCTGAGAGCTGCCTCCATCTTGGGTCTCACCCCACAACATGTCTCCTGATTCCCCCTTTCTCCTCCCCACCCCAGAATATTATCTGAATTGGCTCTCTGAGTCTCTGCTTCCACTGTAGCTGCCAACTGAATCCATTTGCTCCTAGGGTCTCTGCAAGTCTGATCAAGCACGTCCTCTGTGCCCTCGATGGGGTGAGGGGGAAAAGGCGTTTTGCCCAGCAGATACTTTTACTGGTCAGGAGAAGTGGCAGCTTGTCAGAGAACTACCCTGGGGAAGGAAGTAGAAACTTTGACAGACAGGTAACTGACAGGAGATGGTACCTCCCGGGCAAATACTCACAGGGCAGCCAGCAGAAAGAATTCTACAGGCAGTTACCTGCATCGGAGCCAAATAGACCTCTCCACACTAACTTAGAAGGGTGGTGGAGATTTGCCCGGAGAACATGCAGTTACCGTCAGTTCCCTGTTTCTCCTGAACAAAATTGGAGAGGCTGATTCAGGATATTCCGTGTTGGAAGCTAATGCACAGGACAGCTGCTTTTATAGGTTGAGACGAACTAGTTGGGCAACTGAGAGGAAATCACAGAAACTCTTGTGCCTCTATCTCTCTTTCCATTCCAGTTGCCTCTTGGAGACCACAAAGATTTGAGAGATGGTACAAGGAAACTCTTGATTGAAAACATCCCTCTTTTTTTTTTCATAATTAAAATTTTTTTATTTTTATTTTTAATTTATTTATATATAAATTTCACATCATTGTAATCCCAGGGATTTACCCCCACCACCACCACCACCAATCCCCCTCTTTCCCCCCTTAGCTGGGCATGGTGGCACGTGCCTTTAAGCGCAGCCTAGCGTGTGGCTGAGACTAAGAATCACTTGAGTTCGCGGGTTCGAGACCTGCCTGGGGAAACAGAGAGACCTAGTCTCAAAAAAAAAAAAAAAAAATAGCTGGGCATAGTGGCACGCGCCTGTAATCCCAGCTACCTGGGTAGCTGAGGCTGGGGATCGCTTGAGTCCATGGTACCTTGGACAATGTGAGCATGTGGTTCCCTGGGCAAAAATAGCAAGACTTAGTCTCAAAAAAAAAAAGAGAAAAAGAAAATATCCCTCTTACCTCAAAATCCCAGGACTTCTGGCATCTGTACCCTGGACAAGTCAGAAAATAAGATCGCCCAGGATGCTGACTGGAAGTCAGAGTCTGGGCACAGGGACTGCCTCTGCTCCTGGGCTTGTGTTCTTGTTTCCTAAGGGCAGGACATGGACCGGAGGCTCTGTGGTCCTATTGCCCAACCCTCTTATATCACTCCTGAAAAGCTGCCTTTCCCTTCTGTAGCCTTTCCCTTATGTAATGTAGTGATGAAGGGTCTCTGGTCCAGCCGGAGTTGGAAGAAGAAAAGATCTCATGTCAAGAGGATCCTGGTTAACATTCTTTCTGGGGCAGGGAGGGACAGGAGTCTGGGGTGTTTCCGAAGGACGTCATCTGAGAGGACACAACGCGATTGAATCTTACTAGGGAAAGGGTGAAAGACTGCAGAAAGCTACTTGTTGCTGGAGGGAACAGTATTTTGGGGGTCACTTCCAGGCTTAGGATTGTACGGCAGCCTGATGAAGGGCAAGCTTTGGAATAAGACAGGGCTGGGTTTGAACCCTGGCTTTGCCAGGCACTAGGTCTATGACACTGGGTGTGATCCCCAAACTCAGACTTAGGTTTCTTAAGGTTGCTGTGAGGAGGAAGCAAGATGATGCCTGTGAGGCACATAAAATACACTGTGAGCATTCAGTAGGTGATTGTGCAGGGGAAAAGGAACCTTGTTGACAGATGGAGCCACTAAAAGGAGAAGTAGGTGTAAGGCAGAGCTAATGGAACCCCCACTGACTCAAGACTCCACAGAGACAAAGGAATGAGAAGTGAGAAGGTCGGGAGGGGGGGGGGCACACAAGGCCCTGACCCAAGTGCACCAGTAACTACCATGACTCAGGCCTATTCACTAGGAAGTCTCCACTCAGCCTCCTTCTGCCTCTTCCCTGATGCAGCATTTTCCATTCAGTGACCACTTAGGCTAGACCTGGTAGTCATCTTTGACTCTGTTCTTTCTCTTGTGTTCACATTCATTATCAAATGATACTGGCTTTACTTTTAAAAAGTCTCCAAGTTCCTGCAACTTCTTGCCACCCAAATCTTACATCCACATTTCTTTCTGGACTGTTGCAATTGCTTCCTGAATATTCCCCCAGCCCCATAGACTGTTTTTCACAGAGCCGGTCAGTTTCCAAAAATGAATCCAGAAAGGTCACTGCTCTGCTCCAGGCTCTCTGTGGTTTCCCAGTTTTCTGAAAACTCCAAACACCTTCCCTGCCCCAGCCCCACCCCTTGCTGTCCTCAAGCCAGCTGGATGGTCTCCCTTCTCAGGGCCTCCCTCTGGCTTCACCCCCTTCCTGGAAGGCTCCTCCAGATGTCTGTGCAGCACCCCCACCCCCATGTCATGCAGGCCCCTCTGCACTGCTACCTCACCCTGACCACCCTATCCCAGGGACTTTGTTTTGTTCCTCCCTGCCCTCTCAGTCCCTAGAATAGAATTTGGTCTATAATTGGTCTCTTTCTCTCTCTCTCTCCCTCTCTCTCCCTCCCTCTCTCCCTCCCTCCTTCCCTCTCTCTCTCTCTCCTTCCCTTCTTCCCTTCTTCCCTTCTTCCCTCCCTCCCCTCTCTCTCCTCTCTCCTCTTTCTCCTATGCCACCAGTCATGGGCTCTCCTGAATCTCAAAGTGGATACAAGAATTTTTTTAAAAAATGCATTCCGTATGTTAGTGTCTGTTTCCAAAAAGCCAGGACACAGCTTGCCAGCTCCGCTCCCCTCAAGGTGACCTTAGGGATTCCTGTGGGTGTGTCATTTGTTCCATCTGTAAAGGGAATGCAAGGACTGCTGCAAAGGCCCCCTCTGGTCCTCCCTCATGGCTCCTGGAAAGAATTTCTTAAACATCTACTTTATGCTAGCACTGGGCTGGGCTGCTAGGAAGTCCTCTGCACCATCCCCCTCCACCAAGAGTTTGCAGTCTGCTGCTCCCTGGGGTTTCCTGAGTGTGCCTTGACACCTCACTGCCTGCTTTCCTCCATAAGCTTGGGACCTGAGTGGAGCTGGACAGCTTTTGAATGGGGCTTGGGGTCAGCCAAGGACATGAGGAACATGGACTGAATGAAGAATAGTTCAGTGCTCAATACATGAGCACCAGTGAGGCAGACCACACAGGTGACAGTGACATCTCTGCTGCTGGAGAGTTGGTAGAACATGGAGGTAGAAGGAATGGCTTGTTCCTTCACTGAGTTCACTGTTCTGAATTACTTCTAGATTTAGAAGCTTAGAAGGATAACAATAAAGATCTCAGTGCTAAATATCTCTTGTGCTAAAAACAAACATGTCTGAGAAATTATACCACCGAGACCCCCAAATTCAACATCTATAGTTTTTAAAAAAATCTGCAGGAAAGGCCCCACTTTCTCCTTGTTTGTTTGTTTGTTTGTTTTAACTTAAAAGAAGTTATACCATTTTTTAGCAATTATAAACTTATAGAAAAAAATAGAGAGTTACAATGTATTCCTGAGCCCCCATCCTTTCCCCTTTTACTAATAGGATGTTGGTGTAGTGCATTTGTCACAGTTGAGAAGCCAGTGTTGATATCATGAACTAAATTCTATTTACACTAGGACTCACCTATGGCACTATACATCCTGTGTGTTTTGATAAAGGCATAATGACACATATTCAGCATTACAGAATAATTCTCTGCTCAGGTCCCTCTGTGCTCCACCTATTCAGTTCTCTCCTCCTTCCTTCCCTCCCCTAACCCCTGGCAACCATCACTCTTTTTACTGTCTTTGCGGTTTTGCCTTTTCCAGACTGTCATAAAGTTGAGATCACACCATATATAAGATTTGCAGTTTGCCTTCTATTTGTCTCCTTCACTTTTAAACTTGGCTTCTTGTCTTTTCCCCCACCCACACAACCAGCAGGGGAGCAGTGGGCTCACATAGGAGGCACCCGGAGCTGTAGACCTCTCCCCACAATTTGAGCCTGCGTGTCTGTAGTGCTTCCCTTTATTATCCACTGAACAGGCCTGGCTCTGATGCTACTGGAGTTTAGCCCGGCCTGGTAAACTGTCAAGAGCTGCCTGTGTTTGGGTTCCACATCTGGAAGTATCAGCTGTGCAGACCTTCCCATCCCACTCCTAAATGGAGAGAAAGGAGGAGGGACGCATGGGGCTGTTTGCCTTTCTCCTCCGTAGTTTGTTTTACTTGCTTTGGAGCTGCAGAGGAGGGTGGGAAGTGAGCTTCCCCTGGGCCCACTGCTCTCCTTCACACCCACATCCGCTGGCAGCCACAGGTCCCTCAACTTCTGAAGTCACTGCTCTCATCCCTACCCTGAGGCTGTGCTGAGCCTTGGAGTGAGTGGCTTAGGACCTGTTTTGTGGTCATTAAGAAGGAAGATCAGTGGAGCCCAAAGAGATTGAGAACATTTTCCTCTTAAGAGAGAGCTCTTTCTTGAATCAGCCTGGAAGACTAGGATGCCCTAGAAGATTAGCAGCGGGATGCTCATTACTGGACTACTGGATGCACTCTCCAGGCACTCTAGCACAGAGGGTGACAATGGGCTTTACAGTGGAAGGTGAAGGAGGGAACTCTCCCGGTGCCACTACAGCTAGGACCATAGTTAGGGCAAAGGAAATTGCCTGTGGGGTTGGGACAGGGGTGATGTGGGTCTGGTAGGAGGTGGAAAAGTTCTAGGATAATAAAGGGGTGTACCATGTGGACATCTCCAAACTTGGGGAATAGGACTGGGAATTTTGAGCCCTGCATCCATTGTTTCCTGTCTGGAATAAACCCAGAACTGAGACCAGCTGTACCTTCTTCTCCTACCAGCAAGCTGTCCTTAATTTGGTTGATAATTATGGAAGCAGGCGAAGCTTTCTGGCCCAATCTTTCTGGGTCTGACCACAGAGTCTTGGGAGACTGCACTGTTGACTGCTGGCCATCAGTGCATCCAGAAGCCATGGCCTTTCCCTCATTTTGCCTGGAGAGGCAGAGAGAGAGAGCATCTGAACCATGTAAATGGGGTCCCCATTCCTTATCAATTCTAGCCTAGACCCCAGTGCTCCATGAAGTATCATGAGGGTCTGAGACAGGCCTCTGCAGACACAAGGCAGGTAGCTCATGTCTGGGTGCAGGGACTGCATTTTCCAAACCAAGAGATAGTAGGTGATCTGCTAAAGCACTTTCCCCCTGATTTAGAGGAAAAACATTTTCAGGAACGCTGATTTTCAAAGTATCTTGTGAGGTGTGCTAAATTATACTCCCTCTTCCCTGCAATAACAAAAGACCAATGAGCTGTTAATGGAGCCATTATTTCCATGGTATGACTTGCTAACTGTAAATTTCATAGGATGTGGTATCCTTTTTTCTATTGAATCTGCATATAATAAATAAAACTGCATCTACTATGTAAACACCGAATAACCAGATAAAAAAGTGGAGGGGGGTTCCTGCCCAACAGCGTGGTCTCCTATTAGATGAATCAGGGCATGGTCCTTGCTCTGTGCAGAGCTTCAGTATGTGTTGGTGGAAGCCTTCTGTGCAGTCTTTCTCTCCAGTACATTCTATAAAAAGCAGAGTAAGGTCCAGTTTGATCCACTACAACTCCACTCCCCTCTCTAGAAAAAGTTACCCTGAGTTCTACTGGCTTTGAAAGACTGGCAGCAAAGGGAACAGTGTACCCAATTAAAATGGAATCTTATGCAGGCAGCACTAATTTTCCCACACACACGGGAAATTAACCAAAACGACAGTGCTAACCCTTGGCATGGACAGGGGAAAGACTGCAAGACCTTGTTTCTTCACATCTTAGCCAAGATGAGGTGCTTTCCCTGCCATGCACTGTCTCCCTAGAGTGAAGAATGCCCCCCCCACTGAAACTCAAGATGCCCTCCGCAGCCTGCCCCTCTTTACCCCTTGGGGTTCCCTACTGAGTTGTTACTGGTTACCCAAATACCCAGCAGCTAGCATTGTCTGAGAGAGCACTTTGCTATTCTTGCTCTACAGGTTTTTCCCACGTGGACCCAGAGACATGCCCATAACCGTGAAAGGTTGGCCTTTCAGTCACCTGTTAGCAGTTATTGGGTACCATGCCTGCTGTCCTCAAGGCGGATATGACCTAGTATCCAACTTTGCCCCAGTCTGAACCAGCGGTCATTTCACATTCAATTGAATGTCCCTATCCTTTCATTAGACGGTGCTTTTTCAGGTGATCCACCACCGTCATCATCATATTGCTTCACCTTGACATAAACTCTTGATTTATTATTCTTTCTCATAAATTCAGCAGTTCATATTCTGGGAAAATTTGACTATTTAAAGGGTTCTGATATTTATGGTTGTGGGGCAAGCCCGTGGACAGCACAGAAGGATAAAGAGAGTCGTGAAACCCTTGGATGTTACAGACTTTCATGCTCTCACAGGCACACCCGGCAAGGAGGCCAGGCTCCTTGTACGGCACCCCATGAGTTTTTATGCCCTTGCTCTGGGCTTTTTGGCATTCTCTCCTTCTTGCCTCTTTGGTAGTAGTGCCACTGGTCATTATGCTGATAGTAGTGTTAATGTTGCCCCTACTTTTAGCCCACTTCTAGGCACAGGCGTGCCCACTTATGCATGCACATGCCCATGATCTTTGGGCCCAGGTGTCCACGATTACAGGTGCCCATGACCCAAGCCCATCTCCCCGGCACCTTCTGCATGAACATGATCAAGGCTGTAGGTTACCACAGAGGCAGGTAGCGTAGCAGCTGGATTAACTCATTTACCCTACAATGGTATATCTGAAAATGTTATAGGTAGGTAAATGAAGGCCACCCAAAAGCGGTAGCTCATAAGTCCAAACCAGCTTACTGATGTTTTTCACCTGGACCTCAAGGCCTCTGTAATTATTCTCCAGTCAGGGAAAAGCCAGAGTTGGGGGTGTGTCATTGGTGAGCTGTGCTCATAGGTCTGGGAATCCTGCATGGGGGCATCCCTGATTCCCCAAAGCTAGGGGGATGGATTTGTCAGCATCTCCTCTAACTGTTCAACAGAGAAACCAGAGGAGGGGCTACCTCTTTGGTCCAACACTGGGGTATAGTCCCCTCCTCCACCAGAACCTGGTCTCTGACTGACAGTGCTATTTGGCTTGACAAAGACTACAGTGAGTAGGAGGGTGAGTGAGTGGTGTTGGGCTTTCCTGGAAGGTGGTGCAGGATTGGGAAGGTTGGGGAGCATCTTATTCTGTTATCCTATTGATGCAGTGTTTTATTATTGCTTGTTTATTTAAAAACTTAAAAACATGAAAACAAAATATCACATGCTCTTATGTACCCATCAACCGTATTCATCAATTATCAAGGCCAGCAAAAGGTTTTTTTAAATACTAGTTTGTTTTCATTACTGTGCTCTGTGTGCCAGATAGGACAAGGATAGATGCCACAAGTTTACCCTCTCCAAAACAAGTGTGTAAGCCTGTTCTCGTGCTCCACAAGTGGGAAGCCAGTCACAGCATCCTAGGATACTGGTGTTCAGACACTGGAGTTCGATTCCCAGTGGTTCTGTGATGCTCTGAGATGTTCCTCTGTCTCCTTTACCCCATGAGAGTTCTTAGTGAAAGCTTGAACTTTATCTTTGGATTTCCAGAGCCTGGTATTAAATGGGTGTTCAATAAACATTTACTGGCTTATAAGGCAAGTGATTCCATGAGTTGGTGGTGGATTCCATCTGGACAGACATCAGTCATGTAAGTGATTAGTTCGCTGTTTGGTGAAGGAAAGAACTAGATGACAGATGCAGAGTAAGGAGTCATTATCTGAACCCTGAAAGACCCTGAATGGGGTAAAAGGTTATGAATAACACTTCATGAGTGTCACACTTCTGATCCGCCTAGTAAGAGGAAGTCATCAGAGAGAGGGAGCAGGAAAAAGCTGGATCAGAGCTGTTCTCTGTCTGGCCCCAGATTCAGGCCCTAGGTGTGGTCGGACAGAATTCTGAGCATGGAGGCTCCAGCTCCAGATCCACTTTACTGGGTGGCCACAAGCAGCCTGCCAGCTGCCTGCACCATCAGGGCCCACGTGTCATTCCAAGTCTTGTTTTATTCATTTTTGAGTTGGCACGGAGCGAGCACCAAATGTGGCGAATGGAATCCACTTCCGGCCTTTAGAGTGCTGGGCAGCTGGGCAGTTGGGCAGCTCTCTGCTGCTCTGGGCAAAGGCAGTAGGGATAAAGGTTATGAAGTGGGGTGTTGGAGAGCGTGTAGGGAGATGCTACAGATGCTGTCCCTCAGATGTGATCTCCAGTATAGCCAGCAGGGGCTTCAGACAGAGCATACCAAGGCCACCAGTGACCAGGGAGAGGACCAGCGAAAGGGGGTCTCTAGGCCCTGTAACCTGCTACTCCCACCCGCTCTGCAGTTAAACTTCCAGTCCCGTCCTCCCCCCCCCCTTCTATACATACATGATGTGTGTGTGTTTTAATTTTTATTCTTGGCAGAAGTTAAGACACAAAATGAGTTTGGAAGGAGATGAAACCAGTCTGGGTATATGCTGGGCAGCAGCAGCCTCATTCCTGGAGTGGGAGGACTTAAAGGGGAGGGGCCAGGCAGGAGGAACATCTCAGAGGTGGGGGTGGGGAGCAGCCTCTTGCCTGCCCAGTAGAGGCCAAACTGCAAATTGACTCCTTGGGAAAGGTCAGAAGGCAGAGACTGAACCATGAACCCTTTGGGGAGTCAAAAGCTGTTGCAGGGAGCCACAGTCTTCTGGTCCTTTGGGTGGTAAGTGGATGAGGGCTCCCTGGATGGCTAGCACCTGTTCACTGAAGATCTGGGAGCCCCTGAAGGTCCTGGAGACTTCTGGTTCTGTTCTAGGAATTGCTAATGGCGTTTTAGGTTTAATGTATGAGCTCAAATGTACATATGCTTGGAAAACTCCCCTCCTGCTAAGTTTTCCCTCCACTCCCAGAAAGCAGAGGTGTCTAGAATCCAGGACCAGGTTGAGAATTTCTTTTCAGTAGGTGCATTTTGCAGAGGGTGGGGGGAGGATCTCCTCTTGGACCTGTATTTCTTTGCCAAGGGGAGAAAAGTATGAAAGTCCAAAAGAGAAGCTTTTGGAGAAAATGTTTTATTCCTTAAAGTACACTAAGATTTAAAAAACATATCAAGATGTTCAATTAGTAGAATTGAAAATGTAGTTTAGTTTTTAAAATAGCAACAATCTCTTTACAGTCTCAATAGGAAAACACCTTCATGCAGAATGCTCAGCTGCAAGCATGACATCCGCAACATGCAGGGCGTCCTGTGGCTGCCAGTCCGGGCTGCACAGCAATTTCAGGGAAGTTCTTTGTAAATACCCAAGCTTTGACCCCACCTCCAAAGGGTCTAGCTTAATTTGTTGAGGTGCTGCCCAGACATCTGTGTTATAGCACCCTTAGATGATCCTCCCATGCAGCCAGAGTCAGAAACCTCCAGTCTAAAGCTTGTGTAAGAACAAAAAAGAAAGACGAGAAAGGCCAGATTAAAAAATGGAAGAATTTTATTGTCTCTCAGTGCATGCTGGTGCATATAACTTGGATCCCAGGCTTGAAGTGCTGCTGCCAACTTTTGGGTGATTTAGGCACTCCCACCTCAGAACTGACTCTGGTTGGGGAGGTAGACAACATGGTTTCAGGAGCTGGATGCAGGGTGCATTATGGGCTTGCCAGATTGATCCCTCCTGAAACCTGGTGGCTAGCTCACAGCTCTGGCTCAGGCTGACTTGATTTTTTCTGCCTTTTCCAGCGCCTTTTTTGGGAAAAACAGTTTATTGTGTATCTGCTTGAAGCTAACCAAGTACACCCAGACCAGCAGGAAGGGGAAGCAGATAAGCCCAGCTTTAAGCCCCTGATTTGAGCCAAATGCTTAATATTTCTGACCCTCAATTGCTGTATCTGTAGAATTAGGATGACACACCCCATGTCCTAGTCTTGTTTAGAGGTTAAACTAGATAATGCTAGTACATTAATTGTCACAAGCACAGTAACTCTACAATTAGTTTAATACTTTCTTTTTTAAAATTTCTAGTTCTAAATTGTGACAAAATCTGATGTATTAGATTTATTAAATCTCACTGGTTTTTTATTACATTTACAAATCACTTAAGAAATTAGTCACACTGGAAAAAGGGGAAATCCTTAATATACCCACCATGCTCATTTCAGCAAACTAAGAATTTGACGGTATATTTTATACAATTTACTAGATAAATTAATTTCAGATTTGTAAAGATTGTTAACATCTTTACAATGATTGTTTTCATTTTTTCCAAAATACTTGTCCTTATTGTATGGGAGCAACAGCATCTTGTGACTCGGGGAGGCTGCAGGAGGGAAACCAAAGGAGTTGAATCTGGAAGATTGACAGAACTCTTTGGATGTAATAATTAGGTAAAGAGTTGTTAGGAGGAACCCTCAGACCGTTGGGAAGAGAGAATACCCGTGATGACATGATAATATTTTGGGATGGTCTTTTATAAATTTGCTTTTTTAATTACAGAAGTGTTTCTTACTACATATCCACTTTGAATATTATCTGAAGTGTTTAAAAAGTCAAACATGCAGAGCCCCTAATCTTCAGAGGTAACTGATGTTAGCATTTAAGTGTCTCTTGACCTGTGTCTGTGACAATCCAAATAACAACGCACTATATATTCATATGTATTTCTTTTTAATTATAAAAATAGGATCATAGCTGGGCACGGTGGCTCGTGCCTGTAAGCTTCAGTCCATGAAGTGGCTGGGGCTAGGGATCGCGGTTCCAGTCCCGCCTGGGGCCCATAGCGAGACCTAGTTCCAAAAAAAAAGCTGGGCATGGTGGCATGCGCCTGTAATCCCAGCTACCTGGGAAGCTGAGGCTGGGGATTGCTTGAGTCTGTGGTACCCCGGGTAACGAGAGCATGTAGTTCCACAGGCAAAAATAGCGAGACCTAGTCTAAAAAAAAAAAAAAAAAAAAAAAAAAAGGATCATACTCTTTTGCAAATTGTTGACATTCTGCAGGAACCTCTCAAGCCAACATTTCCCAAAGTGTATTTGATGAGATTCTCACTAATGATACTCTGAGGGGAAAAAAAGAGTAGCGTGGTCAAATGAACCCTGGGCTGTGGTCAAGTGTGTCTAGCTATAGTTCAGACTTCAGTAGATACTCCATCCCTCTCTTGATGACTCACAATGCATTTTAGTATATTAAAGGCTCTGAAAAGGCATGCAGAAAAGAAACCAAGAAAATTTTTCTTCATATAGCAACTCCTTAAATTATTTTTGCTAGCATGTTTAAAATCCAATAGATTTTAGGCTTGTTTTAAATCTATACACTGTTTTAGGCATCCTCATTAATCTCCACCTCAACCGCTTCCCCTCCTCCACCTGTAATTTTACTTAGGCAGGAAGCAAAAAGTGCACCTGTTCATTTAATCAATGACTTTGTTGTCCATGTAAGGTGCACTAAGCACTGTGATAGATGCTGAAGCTGCAAGAATGAGCTCTCTGCGCTCAAAGACTTTCAGTTTCTCTCAGCATAGTGATAGCGTTAGTCACACAAAATGGATTGCACCTGAAAATAGCAGACCCTCAAGAGGGCAATCCTCTTTGCAGCTGTGGAGCCCAGGCACGGAGGCCAGAATTATCCCTAGTCCTATTGCTCCTCCCTCTTCATCAGCCTTCTCCAGTTCCCCACACTTTGTTCCTGCTCTAAGTAGCAGCCCTGACCCCAGCCGGCTAGAGTCTCTGTGTTTGTTTTCTTTGCATGAACCAGCCTTGGACCCAGGCCCCTGGCTTTCACCAGTTAGGGAAAGCTAGCAGGAGTTGTGGTCTGGGGCGCCCAACAGAAGTCAGGGACTTACAGGTGAACTGGAGCAAGCTTCAAAATTGGTACTTATTTTGTGTTTTAGGTGGTTTAATTGCAGAAAGAAAGATTGGAGGTGAGGGACTGAATGCCTGAATTTGGAGTTCAGGAAGATGATGATGACAGTGGGTTTGGACAAGGTTAGGTGGGGAAGAAAGTAAACTAATGATTCTAATGTATACTTCCCAGCTGGAGTTGGGGCTGCTCTCTGCATGAGCACACATGCACATCTCTGTGTGTCTGTCAGTACGCATGCTTAGAGCAGGATATCTGGAAAGCCAAAGAGGGGGTGTCCAAGCCCTGAAATATCACCTACGTTTAAGCCTCTTTTGTTGAAATACTATGATTTTATCCTCAACAATCATCAGATGAATGAAAATATTCCTAAAAGTAACCCTAGAAGTGGTTGCTCAGATTTAATAAAATTCTTCATTTATTGAACACCTACTTTGTACAGTCATTACACTAGATGACTTACTGAACTATTTTTCAAGATCCCTGTGTGGGATAGATCGTTTCCCTTGTCAAAATGGTTCCTCATACCATTCAGGGTAAGTGCCTCCCTGTTTGCAGCAAGGCAGGAGAGACATTGTCCAAGTCACGGTGCGGCCGGGTGCCAACTAAAGAGAAGCAGAAGTAGCTTCTGAACCCTCTTGGCCCTGACTTCAGCAGCTCAGTCATTTTAGCCCTAGGCTTAGCTTTTCATTTGAATACTTCAGATTTTGTGCCAGCATGTGTCTGTGTGGGTAGGGGTTGCAGGGGTTGGTATGTTCCTGTGTGTTGGGGTGGGGCTGGCCTTGACCAGCGTTTCCTTGAATTGCTCTAGAACCAGATGGCCTGAGAAGCAGCAGTCAGATCCACATGTAGTCTCTGTCCAGTTTGGAGTTGTGTGGAGAAAGTGGATGTGGACCTGGTGCCACTGGTTGCTTAATCAAGGGGAAGGGGCAGAGAAAATAACTGCAAGTGACAGCTTAATTGCAGTTGGTGGTAATTATGTTACCTAACAGCATAAATCAAAGAAAGACTTCTCAACCCTCCAGCCTCCTAAATGCTTAGCTTCTCTAAGTGTTAAAAAAAAAAAACAAACAACTCCCCACTTGACTATTTGATTATAGTTCTCGCTTCTCTGCCATGACCTTTCACCTCAGTGTCTCAGGTCATTTGTTCATTCAAATGTGTTTTGCCAAACACAGGTGTTGGAGATGATTTTGTGAATACGGTCATTCCCACTCCTGATCCTGAAACCTTTGATTTAGCAGTCAGGTGGATCAAAAATAATGTATGGTGATGTTTCCAGAGGAACGGACAGGACTCCAGGGGGCAGGCGCAGGGTGCCCAGTTACTGCCAGGGACATGCCTGCTAGAGTTGGGTTTCCTTGGGCTCCTCCTCCTCCACCTTCTTGGCAGATCCACCTACCTCATGCTTGGACACTGTTAACACGCAAGACCAGTGTCCTCCCTGCCTTTTCCACTGAGTAAGGGCTCCCATGCCCTTGGCGCTCTCTGGAGGGAGGCAGGAGCACCGCTGAGATTCACTCAAATTCCAGACATCTTAGAGGTATGACTTTCCAGCCCAGCAGGCATGCAGTGAGTCCTAGGAGAGACGTGTGACCAAATAAGTTACTGTATGTGAGAAGTAGCAGTGACAAAGCTGAGGCTCAAAACTGAGACGTTAACTAATGTACAGGGAGGGCACTTCAAGACAGTGCTACAAATGAACATAATTGTGTTGGCCGCCAGACACGAGGTACCAGAAATGAATTTACGAGAAGAGATTTACCTAGCCACAGCCAGGGGCCAAATGGAGATATGGACTATGAGGCAACTTTATTAACAAAAGGAAGAGGTATTTATAGGGACACAGGGCGAAGGTTGGTTGAATTATAAAGACGACTAACACAAACTGGAGAGACAATTAACATTTTAAAGCTTAATAAGTGAGGAAATGGGGAGTATAGACAGGTGGTCACTATTCAGGGAAGCCAGCAGCACCACTGCAGTTTTAGAAGGTCATTGTAATAAATTAGTCTTTAGTTTTTTGGGAACTGGTTAAGAGAGAGGGTTTTTTTAAATCTCGTTTGCAATGACTTTTTTGGTTTGCAAATGGCGCACAGCATAATTAATGAACAGGGAAATGCTTTTAGAACTTGTGGAAGGGATTGTGTCAGAGGGCTGACTTTGCGCTGAGGGGCATGTGTGTGTCAGCACACAGTTTTGTCACCCCCTGGTGGGTGGGTGGGTGGGTGGGTAGGTGTGTGTGTGTGCACACACAGTTTTGTCACTCCCTGATGTCTGCATGTTGGTTTTAGTTCCTGGCATGTACTTAGTAAAATACAGTTTTTCTTTGACACTCATCTCCTCCTTTGAGACATGCAGCGTTTTAGTTTTGTATAATAGAAAGCTGAATGTTGACTAGGTTCTAAGTTTCTCAAAACCAGGAGTTAGTGCTTGGTTTTTCTCTCCCTCCTGTCTCCCTGGCATCTAGGTGGTGCTCAGTTTGGATTGGGTGACCTGCCCTGAATTCTGCCCCTGGCCCACCCTAGGAACTTGTATCTCTCCTGACTCCAGGGATACCATTTCTTTGCTCTTCTTGGAAGGAACACTAAGCATAATGCCCTTGTTTGTCCTGCTCCATGTCTGAGCTAAATCCTGTTACCTTTCTGTGTGATTTGAAGGATAATTCTTTTTCGGTGCCTCTGTGCATATTGCAGGTTTGCACAAACAATGCAGATTGCATTGTTTGCTTCCTGGTATAGCTCCTGGGCTAGTAAATCCTATTCTTCCATGTGTTTCATTACTTGCTTTGGGGCTTTCAGATGACTCAGCACTCTGGCCTTCCCTCATGCCTGCTTATGATAGTATTTGTGTCCATTCACTGACTGCTTGTGAAAGGGATGGTTTTTTTCTTTGTCCTAAGAAATTGGACTTGAAGCTGTTAAGATCTGCCTTATGGGTTGGTCAGGTCCTGGGACTGGTTTATGTATCTTGGTTGCACTGTCTATCTGGGTTTTATTTAATTCCTTTTGCCTTGAATCTCTTGTCACTGGAAGCAATGAAAGTAAATGCACCTCTTTTCTCTCCAGTCAGTTTCATTCTACTTCTTTGTTTATCTTATTTGCGCTGGTATGACCATGACCCTCAGCCGTCATTTGAGACAGCAGGTGGTTTTGTTCCACCTCTGTACCCTCATCAGTGATGAAGAGGGTCATGGAGGGATTAAGGGTATGCTTTTTCTATAAATACTTCACCATAACTTCTTATCCCAAATGACCTACTGTCTGATAGGGATCTTTTTCTCCTCTACTCAAACAAGTAGAGACACTACAGAGAAATTATCATGATTATCATTATCAAGAGTGCAGAGAGGGCATAAAGGGGTGGGGTGGTGAGGAGAGGCTATTAGCTTAAGTGATATAAATGGTGAGTGGTGTTGGGTGCAAGTTGAGTAACTAAAAACTATCTTACCACAAACTTGGGAACCCTACAGCACTCCCCATGAGTGCCTGTCCCTTGGAGCTATTGTGAAGTCTACTACTAAACACTGTATAGAATGTAAGTTACTCTTTTTTTTTTTAAACAAATAATATTTCTTGAACTCCTGAAGCATGTGTGTAAGGGCAACAAAATCAGAACTTACATAATATTGCACACCTGTAAGGAGCACTGAGCAGAGACACATCTAAAGGCCCACTGAGTAGTTTTTAATGGCAGTACCACTGTGCAGAATTAGACTTCCAGCTAGTGGCTTTCTTCAGAAAAGTCCCCTGACACCAGTGTCCCCAAATTGTAATTGCTACATGCCACATTGCTTTCACATGGAATCTTATCAGTTCTTTTTAGCATTCAACAAAGCGGATATTGTCATTCTCATAGAGAGAAAAACTAAACTCAGAGACAGTAATTTTCCCATAGTCCACCTTCAACCAAGGGGTACATGTGGCACAGCTCATATCCAAAAGCAAGTCTCTTGGCTTTTTAGTACCGTATCCTGCTGAATTCCAGTAATGTCACTTGGTAGAGAAGCTATGTGTAAAATGAGAATTTGAAATGGGCCCTACACTACAATCCTTTGGTGATAAAGCATCCAGAAGGGTTTTGATAACCTTTCTACCATCTGCAAAGCAGGGACAATAACAATCCCCTGAGTTGTGACTATGTATATGAAGGAAAGTGATTATGTATATCAAGATCCCAGTATTGAGCTTGGCACATAGTAAAATCTCCACATATTCAGCACCTTTCTCGCATCTCTGCTCTCATCCGTCCTCTGCTTCCCATGATCCTAGGCCTGAACCCATCCTTTTCTTTCTCAACTGTTTTACTTTTCCATCTCCTATCCATTTGCATTTTTCTACCCTGGCCTCAAACCCAGGACTATGGTCATGCTCCCGTAGATGTTACCAAATCATGGTGTCATAGATTCAAAAGTGACACATAAGAGGCACATTACATACAGATACATGATCAAATCCATAAATCAGTGTAGAAATCTTATGATAGATATGTAAAGCACTATGGAAACTGGATAAGAAATAGTCATCCAAGACATCATATGTTTGAAGTAATTTTTAAAGGACAATCTGACTTCCTCTGGTGGAATGAAGGAACAGAAGAAATCTGGTTCAGGTAGAAGGAAAAAGGATGTGAAAATCCTTCTTACCCAGATTTCAATGTTTGTGGGAGGAAGACTTGGGAAAGGCTGACTGGAGTCCAGTTGTAAAAAACCTGGAGGTTTATGCAAAGTGTTTGAACTTTGTTTAATCATTCTCAGTTGGAGAGCTATCAGAAGTGGGTCTGATAGCTCATTAACTTGTTTGTTTTTAGTGACCTCAAAAGAGGGGGAAAAATCACCCAAAATTCCATAACATTTTCAAATCAGTTGCTTTTATTTTTTTCATATTCCCTTCCAGGCCTCACCCAGCTGCTTTCATGCTTTTTCTAAATTGAGACCTAGACTGTTTTTCCTTAACATCTTTTAAGCATTTTCCATTTTGGTACTTGATAACAACTTGCTTTTGATAGCTGAATAAGAGTCCATCAGTTTTGCCACAGTTTATTAGTTAAAACAGATAGTAGTGTGCAGAGAACCAATGCTTTTAGAGTTAGGCAGACCTAATTTGAAATTCTGATTTACTATCTTTGTGATCTTAGACAAAATATTTAATCACTCTGAACTTTAATTTCCTCATTTATAAAGTAGGCTGACTATATGCTATTGTGAGAACTGTATCAAATTAGATGAATTATAAGCTATGTTCTATAAGAAGTACTTAATAAATGATAGCTGCTCATTTATCATCCTTCCTGTTTAGTTGAGTTTGACATTCTAGAAAAAAAGGCATATGGTATGATGGAGACCGATTAGATGGGGAGAGGAGAGAGCCAGGGTGCCAGTATGAAGGCACAAGATCTGAGTTGTTCAGTAGAGTATCCATTAGCTTATGTGACCCAGTTAGAGTGTGCAGTAAATATAAAATGCACACTCAACTTAGACTAAATGTAAAAGAAAATAATCATTTTCAATCATTTTTTTGATTACATGTTATAATGATACTGTTGTTACGAGATAGAGTATCTTCACAGATGTTTTAAAATGTAGATACTAGACAATTTAAAATGATATTGCATTGTGTTTATCTGACTGGCCTTGTCAGAGTTCATGGAACTGCTCAGATACTGGGGCAGAGAACTTGGGGAGAGAGGCATGAATACAACTACATACATGGTGAATCTTTCCATGGTTTCAGGGAAGAGTAGATGAATTTGAGTACAGGTGCTTGTAAACAGGTCATTAGTAAAGCTTTTTGAGTAATGAAGTGAAAGGCAATTATTTGGTGTAAACTAGAGTAACTGTTCCTCCTCCAATTAAGAGTTGGCATTCTGGCTCTCAGCACATCTCCAATGGTAAGATTACTGACCAAAGCTCACAGCAAGGAAGACTGCTCTAAAGAGCCCCTGGGGTGCTTCCCCACTCCTTGGCAAAGCTTTTCTCTACCTGCTTGCAGTAGGCTTGGGGTAAAACAGCCTGGGGTCCCAATAGCTGGGGATAGGGCTCTGCAGGCAGTCCCTAAAGGAGAAGGTGTCTGCCGACAAGGCAAGTACTCCTAGCTCTGCCATACCCTGCTCCACTGAGTGTCTTCCTTACTCTGATTTGGAGTTCTCAGGGAAGAGGCACCATTACCTTGTAGGTCCCTAATGGATGTAAATGGATATGATGCTGAGGCTGTCTTCTGAGTAGCATTTCAGATAACCAAATGCACTTTAGATTTTAGAGGTAGGAATTGAAATGGTACCTGGCTCTTGAAATAACCACTGTACTGTTTCCTGCAGGCTTGTTGGGATATAGGACCTTCAGATTAAAATAGAAAGTAGAAACCCAGAAAACCCATAAGAAATTTCATATGCTCTTATAGTTAATCCCCAAGAGGTAGAGTGTAGGAAACCACAGATTTATGATGCGTCTCAGTGGTGGGAAAGAGCAAGGGAATTAGAATCCACCAAGTATGGCAGGCAAACTAGACTTCTGGTCCACACACACACACACACACACGCACGCACAGGCTCACTCCACACACCCACCTCACCCCCCCATCCCCTCGGCATAGCACTGGTTTCTGCCTTGGGCAGTTCTATCTGATGTGGCCTGCTGACTTTGGCATTGGCCCAGGGGGATAACAAAAGGCTCCTGTAACAGATCTTGGTATCACTGTGGCTGGGCATTGCTGTGCTTTTGCCAGGATAATTTTGCATCTGTTAAAGTCCTTGTCACCCACCCGAAACATGATAGTAGTTGTCAGTGGCTAGAGTTTCAAATTCTTGATCCGCAATAGTAAAACTCCAGGAGCATGTATATGACTCATTCACCCAGCATTTATTGAGCTCTTCTTTTGTGCCAGGCACCAGACATTAAAAATTTAAGTGTGGAAGAATATACAGAATTTCTCAGTGTCTTTTTTTTTTTTTTGCTTTTATTTTCTATCCTAATTTTTAAATGCATATATAATTTTCAACCCCAGATACACAGAGCTTTCTGTGCTACAACTTATGAAACGGAGTCTTCTTTGAGGAATTCTATCTCAATTACTGTTTTATTTTTTTCTGAGCAGTCAGGAGAAATGCGTACTGCTCTCTCTGCCCATATTCTCTTCCCCTTAGGGAATCCCAAGGCTGGCTTGGTAGGTGTACACATGTCCTAAGTGTGTCTGTGGCAGACCGCCACCCTCACGTCTTAAGTGCCAGCTCAGCCAGAGGAGGAATTGGGCACAAGTTGGCAGGCTGGTGGGTCTTCTGCCTCTATAGGGATTTATTTCTACAGCAGTTTCTTCCCATTGCAACACCTGTGACCTTTCAAGGCTACTGTGGAGAGCTGTGAATTGGTCACACCTGTACCTCAGAGGCGTCCTCCTGGGTCTAACAACCTTAAATTGACTGATACTGGACATCACATCAGTTGCTGAATAAGTAGGCAGTGTTCTGTGCTCTGAAACCATCCCTGTCCACCTCAGGCGTGTACAGACTCCAGCCTGCACCCAACTGCATGCACACCACCCAGCATCTCCATCCCTGTGCAGATGCTTCACCCACCTCCCCACTCTACTCTCCTGGGTGCTCCCACTTCTACCAGCTGGGACCCTCCCCCCATCCCATAATCACCTTCCTCACTCCTAATCCCAAAGTCCTGCCTGCCTGACCAGGCTCTCCACATTAGAGCTCTCTGGAGACCTGGTTCTTTCAAAAGGAAGAGAGAAAGAAAAAGGGAGGAAAACAGGAAAAAAAAAAAAAAAAGAGGGAAACTGAAGAATGAAACTGACCGAAGGGGCAGCGGAGCCGGGAGCCATCTCACTGCATTACAATGAATATGGACTCTATTAAGCTCCGTTCTGCCTGTTAGTGTTTCCCGGGGCAACACAGCCCCCATATGGCAAGCATGCCGCAGATTAGGGTAGGCCCCTGGGCCTCATTGAAGGCGGGGGCTTGACTGGCAGTTGAATCCCCTCCCACCTCCCCCTACTCCTCACACTTGACACTGCCTGTGTTTATCTAAAGCTGGGGTGGGGAAGGGGCATTTGGAAGGTTTTTGTCCAGCTCCTGCAGCGGGAGAGGTGGCTGGAGGCTGGGAGGACGAGGGAGGGAGACTAGGGAGGGAGCAAGGCTGGTGGAGGTGGGGTAGAAAGGGAACAGGCAAAAGGGAAGAGCTCATAAATATTCAAAAAGAGCCTTGAATGGGGCGAGAGAAATAAAGCAGATGGAATTCCTGTTAAAGAACAGCACAATCACCCTGTTTTCAGCCCCCTAAAAACAAGAAAAAAAAAAAACAAAACAAAAAAAAAAAGGAATGGCCTTCCAGGAGTGTAGGAGCTGCGTTTATCCAATTAGCAGGGTTGTCAAATTGAATTTATATGGAATAGGGGAGGGGGAATTGAGAAGGGAGTGTAGAAGAAAGGAAGTGGTTTTCTTTTTCTCTATTTTCCAATTTAACAATAAAGGTTTGTGGGGTTCCCCCCTCCCTTTATGGATAGATTTAAAAAAAAAAAAAAAAAAACCTCTTTAAAGAAATGAAGCCATTTTTAGGAAGGGCTATACATAACAACTGAGACTCCCTGATAACTTTTTCCTCCAGTGGGTGGGAGAGGATTCGATTTAGCCAGTGGACAAGAGGCCAGCCCTTCCCTTTACTCAGAGGGCAGAGGGGTCTTCTGGAGGGGAGGGAGGGTGTTCCTCCCTGCAGGCCACACTTTATATATCCAAGCTCTTCTTGCAGCTTGCCAGGATGGGAAGGGGGTCCCCTTACCAGAGTTGCAATTGATTCTGCCCATGTTTGTTAATCAACTTGTCATAAATTTGAGGTTCAGAACAAACGAGGAGCCCAGGTTTTACAAATTTTCTGCAAATGCTACTTTGTTACGCCCTTCTCAAAACCATTAATAATTCCTCTTTGTCTGTGATGTTCATTTTAAATGTTTATTTCTCTGTGGAAAAAGGAAGAGTAAAGAAAACTGGCTTCCCTTGTACTTAATATCTGTATGGACAGTGTGCCGATGCCAGGCAGTGATGGGCCTCAAGTGGTACCAAGGGTACCAAGAGAGCTCCGCCACATGGAGGGCTTGTTCATTCATTCTCTGCTTCTCCTGTTAAGTGGATTTGCAGATTGTATTTTAGTTTTAACTAAATTAACTCACACAAAAGGACAAGTAGCATGAAGAGATTGCTGTAAGGAAACTGAGGGTTAACGACTTGATAATTCCAACACTTGAAAATAGAAAACAGCAGAGCTGACCCTTTTCAGACCACATTAGGAAGTAAAAGCAAAGATAATGGAATCATACCTGATGAGATGTCAACAATAATCAACACCCAAACTATTTGAAAGAGATTATATCTGTATCATCAGTAATAAACCTAATCCTCAATAGGCTTTCTATATTGAGATGTTAGTGTAATGATATAAAACAAGCATGATTATGTCATTAAAATATGGTTTCACTTTTATGTACTGTTTTTAAATTTTTAGTTTGGCTGTACATGCATTTTAAAAGCTATAAATAAATAAATCTGCAAGCTTTAGGGATATTTGTTCATAATCCTTTACTCCTAAGGGAGACCATAAGCCTGGAGATCACTGTGCAAGGTAAGACTTCTGTGATACCAATTTGCTTGATGCCGACCTCCACCAAACACATCTGCTTTCCCACCAGGTCATTATCACCTGCTGGGGTGCTGTCAGACTCCTTACTCTACATCCCAAAGGACATTTTCAAACCCTGTATCTGGAGAATATTTCCTGAAGACTCCAAATTAAAACTGCTCTCCAACCCCTGTTCTTATTGCCGCTTTCCATTTGTGACTTAATTGTGATTAAGGCATTTAAGAATGCTTTGTTGTTTCATGGGAGTAATCCTAAAATTTAGTGGTTTTATGCAACGAGAACTTATCTGTCACAGATTGAGCTGTTTTCTTCCATCTCCCAGCTGTGTCTAGGGAAGCATGTGACATAGGGTCACCAGGACTAGAGAGGGAGAAGTGGAAACAATTCTCTAGCTCTTAAAGGCCTTGGCCCAGAGATGACGTGTGACATGGTCCCTTACACTTCGTTGACCACTACTGGTCACATGGCCCCAAACCAGCTGCAGAGGGGTCTGGGAGCTGAGGAGCTTATAGACACTGAGTACTAGCTGAATTATGTTCCAAGTTTTGCTTTAAGTTTCTTAGGACTGAATTCATCTAGCAGTGCCATGCCTACTGTCTAATAGTTTGAAATTTTCCCCACTTTTATTGGGCAATAATTGGCATCATTGTTTAAGTTTCAGGCATAAGCATATGGTCTGATTTACATATATAGTGAAATGATTACCCCGATAGGCTCAAGTAACATCCATCTTCTCATAGGAATATAATAAAAAGGAAAGTAAAAAATTCTCCTTGTAAAAAGTCTTAGGACTTAACTCTCTCTTTAACCACTTTCCTGTATATCATACAGCAGTACAGCCATATCATATCCATTACATGCCTAGTACTTATTTATCTTATAACTGGAAGCTTGTGCATTTTTACTATTTTCCTCCAATTCTTCCTCTGCCTCCCACTTCCATCCCCTACCTGACTCTGGTAACCATAATCTGATGTATTTGTGAGTTTTTCTTTTTATTCCATATATGCTCCATCTCACATGAGATCATACATGTCTTTCACTGCCTGGATTATGCCTGAATTATTTTACATAATGCCTTCAAGTTTCACTCATGTTGTTGCAAACAATAGGATTTCTTCACTTTCTAATGACTGAATAATATTGAATATGTGTATATATCACTACTTATCATTTATCCATTAATGAAAACTTAGGTTGTTTCCATGTCTTAGCTATTAAGAGACTGTATGAACTTGCGCATGCAAATATCTTTTCCAGTTAGTGTTTTCATTTCCTTTGGCTGTATTCCCAGAAGTGTAATTGCTGGATCATATGGTAGTACTATTTTTAATTTTCTAAGGATCTTCCATACTGTTTTCCATAATAACTATACCAATTTGCAATCATATCAATGGTGCACAGGGTTACCTTTTCACATCTCCACCAGCATTTCCCTTGTTTTTTGTTTTTGTTTTTGTTTTTTGATGATGACCATTTTAGCAGTATTATCGCATTGTAGTTTTAATTTGCCTTTTGACTAGTGATATTGAACATCTTTCCATGTATGTTCATGTTGGCCTTTTTTCTATCTTTTTTTGAGAAACATCTACTAACGTCCTTTGCCCATTTTTAAATTGGGCTATTTGGTTTTTTGCTGTTGAGTTGTATGGCTTCTGTATGCATTTCTAATATAAATTCCTTATCAGATAATAAGGTTTAGAAAGATTTTTCCCTTTCTGTAGATTGTCTTTTTGCTTTGTTAGTGGTTTCTTTTTCAGTTCAGAAGAATTTTAGTTTGATATAGTATCACATATTTACTTTTAAGTTTTGTTACATGTACTTTAAGTGTCAGATCCACAAAATCATTACCAAGACTCATACCAAGAAGCTTTATACCTATTTTTTCATGGTGTCAGACTTTTACATTTAAATTTTTAAGTCCATCAAATTAATTTATGTGTTTTAAAAGATGTGGATTTCAGGTTCATACATGTGATTATTCAATTGTTTCAGCACCATTTATGAAAAAAGTTTTCTCCATTTAATATTCTTGACTTTCTTGTTTTTAATTGCATGTGCTTGGATGTACTGCTAGACTCTAGTCCATTGCTCCATTTCCCTGTTTTTCCCAGTGCCGTACTATTTTGATGACTGTAGTATTGCAGTGTAGCTTAAAATTGGGAAATGTAATGCCTCCTCTTTGTTTTTCTCTCAGGTTGGTTTCTTTGGTTTTTCACCATTGTGTGATTCCATATAGTTGAGGAATGCTTTCATTAGTTCTGTAAAACATGCCATTGGCTTGATAGAGATTGCATTGGTTCTAAAGATGACTTTTGATAATATGAACACTTTAACAATACTAATCTAAGCACACAAAATACCTTTCCACTTATTTGTATTCAACAAATGAGATGCTTCATTAGCATCTCTTTAGTTTTCAAAGTGGAAAGGAATCTTTCACCTCCTTAGGTCAATTTATTCACAGTATTTTATTGTTTTTGGTACTACTATAAATGGGATTGTTTTAGTTCTCTTTTAGAAATTTCATTATTAGTGTATAGAAACTGATTTTTGTATATTTTGTATCCTGCAACTTCACTGAGTTCATTAATTAGATCTAATAGTAATTTTGTTTGTGTCCTTAGGATTTTACCTCTAAAAGTCATCTCATTTGTGAATGGAAATAATTTTACTACTTTCCAGTTCTGATACCACTGATTTCTTTTTCTTGCCTATTGCTCTAGGAAGGATTTAATAGGAATTAAGACACTCTTAATATTCCTATTAAATACTCTTGTCTTATTCCTGATCTTAGAGAAAAAGCTTTCAACTTTTCACAATTGAGTTGTGGACTTGTCATATATGATTTTATTATTTTGAGATACATTTTCCTATGCCCAGTTTGTTAAGACTTTTTATTGTGAATGCACATTGACTTTTGTCAGTAATTTTTTCAAGCCTATTGTGAAGATCCTATGATTCTTTTTTTAATATCCTAATGTGATATATTGTGATGACTGATTTGTTTATATTGAACCATCATTGCTTCCCAGGGATAAAGCCTACTTGTTCATGGTGAATGATATTTTGTTGTTGTTTTTTTTTAAATTTATTTATTTATATATATTTCACATCATGTCAGTCCCTGGGGGTCACCCACCATCTCCCCTTCCCACCCGCTCCAGCTGGTCCCCATTCTCCCCTTGTGCAGTTTCATTTGGTTGACCATATATTATTGAAACCATTTGGTTTCTGTCCCTTTCTATCTGGCTTGTTTCTGCTAGAATGATTTCTTCTAGGTATATCCAGGTTTCCATAAATTCATCAAATTTGTCATTTTTAATTGATGAGTAATATTCCATTGTGTATATGTACCGCATTTTTTTCATCCAGTCATCTGTTTGGGGGCATTTAGGTTGCTTCCATGTCCTTGCAATTATAAATTGTGCTGCAGTAAACATCCGAGCGCAGGTGTCCCTTTGTACCCACATATAGGTCTCTTTTGGGTAGATTCCCAAGAGAGCAATTGCTGGGTCAAATGGTAATTCCATTTTCATTAACTTGAGGGTCCTCCAT